>JAQIWI010001819.1:0-14637 GCA_034698825.1 Deuterosminthurus bicinctus
ATAATAGAATTGGATTCTTGGTGGCTGTTTCTCCTAGTTGCAACATTGCATTGTGTCCATGCCGTCTCCCAGTGGCTATTTTTCTTCATTCACATCAATTCCTTTGGGCTAAATGTTCCAGCTTGTCTCCACCTAACTTTTCTAGCGATCTACAGCGTGTCATTTATATTTTCGGTAGAACTGATGTTGCATCCTGAAGGTTTGTTGCAAGTTCAGAACCAGATCCAACTGATGCAGATACACTTTGAAAAATCCTGGAATCGTCATCCCATTGTAATTCTCGTAGTGGGAGTCATGGTATCATTTCTTCTCATCATTCCACTCATCTCCATTGGACTTCTTCTGTTTAACTCATCCTTGCCCATGTTTGTCGTCACTTCATGCCTGGATTTTGGTGCCCTCGAAAGTAGATTTCCAATAGTGAAAGCATTCAAATATGTTGTAGCTGGCACCTTGGAATCATTTCTGCTCTTTTACAGTGTGCTCACTATACTGACAGTAAGTCAGACCTGCACCGTTATCACAATAGCATTGAACATGTGGATGGAAGAACTCAGGTAAGGTAATGGGTTGATGTTTTGTCTATTTTGAGATTGCGAGAATGGTTCTATTAAATTTGAAATGCAAATTAATTATTTAGAAACCGCATTCAAAAGGCAAGACGCATCACATATTACACATGGACAAGTTATGACGAGCTCTATGGAAAAATTCGTGTGTTCTCAATCCTCGCCAACTGTCTTTGGAGCTCAATAATTGTTCCAGGATGTACAGTGCTCGTTGTTCTTCTGACTGTTGGCTCCCTCTACTGCACTCTTCGACTCCATGGGCATCTCCATCCCCTGGTGTATGCATTCTTTCCAATTGTGGCCATTTTCATGCTCGCTGGGATACTGTTGGCTGTATTTGGTCAGCTTTCAAAAGTAAATCGAAATGCAAATGCCTGTATGGATGCAATCGCAAACGAGAGTACAAGATTGAGGGTGGTGTGGGTAAAGACCGGTGATGATAAGAGCCGTGCTGATTATGTACGTGAGAAAGTCAAGCCAGTGAGAGCAGTTGGAGTTGAAAGTGGATCGTTTGGCTTTATACAGTTGAGCACGCAGGTTGCTATGCTGGACCAGATTATAGACTACTTACTTCTCTTGCTGTCCTTCTAGGGAACAAACATACCATTTCAGACTTTAAGATTTAATTTTGATGCACAATGTTGTACAGATTATGCATGCAACCTGTTTTAATCGAGCAGCCTTTCCAACTCCCAGGTAGTCGTAAGGCTTTTAGAAAGGAATCATGAGTTACGTCAAGCTCTAAAACTGCACTAACCTTAATACTTGGAAAGGTTCGATGTCATTTTTAGCCCTTGGACAAAGGCTTTGAAGCTGGAGAAAAAATGAATGCAAAGAGGATGCTCATTTCTCTCTGGGCATTTGACTTGTTTGTGTCAACGGCTGTTTAAAAAAACTGACTAAAACAAAGTTTTCGTTTGACTCAAATTTAACTCGAGTGTCATTCTTGTTCAAAATGTATCCGACCAGCCAGTGCGTGTGGTACCGATATCCTGGAAGCCCATTTTATATTTTTGCAAATTCAGTGTCATGCCCGCGGCTATTTGTCCAGCCCAGTTATCATAACCCAAGTCATCAGAATATTTATACCCTGCAGAGGGTGATAGTCGACGAGGTTGAAAGTCTTGAACAAGATTGTAATGGCGATGTGGAATTAAATGAGACCATAATTAACGTTAGGACCAGGGAAACGGCGATGGGTACTAGTGGTAAGTACTTATTAGTTATTAGTGTCGTATTTTGTGAACAAAGTGGACTATTTTTGGAAATTGAAATATTTGGTTTTTGTTTGACAGATGAGCTGATATCATACGAGGGGGAGAAGGCCACTGGAAATGGAGACTTCGACACAATTTTGTACTCTCCCATGTCCATTTGTTCAAGTTCTTCAGATAGGACGGAGCTGTTTGCTCAAAATCTTGATGGAGTTGATCGCGGATTTGGTGGAGCCGTTTTTGCTGATGAGATTTGTGGAGCTGCTGCTGAAGATACGAAAATTGGTGCCGACTGTGCTGAAGATGTCTCTGTTGTCGGAGGTGTTATGGAGGACGAAAATCCAGCTGATTTGCAGTTAGAAGTTAATGACGAAATTGGACAAGGTGAGTTTATTTAAGTGTCTCATGATTACTTGAGTCAAATTGTAACATAACTATAACTATTTTAACGTTCAAAAAATGTGGAAACTAAATGCAATTTCCGTTTTTTATTGTAAAGCACCACAACTAATGGACTTTGGAAGTTGCAGTAGCGTAGAGAGGACCCAAGCTAAGCCAACAGTTCGAAAAAGTTTGCGAGTGCAAGCAAAAGTTGGCCGAGACAACGCTCTAGATGGATGGCCGAAGAAGAAATGGATGAAGAGATGGATGTCACGAAACAAGCGCAGTTGTTGAAAACTTTTCTAAGCGTTCAACCAAAGTGAACCAATTATGACTGATGTTGATTGCAATATTGTTTGATGATAGATAATTCTACAATTCTATAGCTAATTCAGAACAACTTTTGTTGTGGAAGTTTGTCATTTTTTGTTAGGTTGGCAGTGGTATGTATGATGTTTCTTTTGTCGTTAGTCAATGTTTTGTAAGCATACATTTAGTGAATACGTATGAATCATTAAAAACTTGACTACATATTCCTGGTCGTGATCAGTAATACCAAGAAATCTTGAGTGCGCACAAAAAATGACTGTGAGTGCATACCGACGGGAAGTGTCTGTTAAAGTTTCTATTGTAAACCAGAGAAATTCTACTTCATATTTTAATTCGTCTAAAACTGCTAGGGTACGATCCACCCTACCTAACATATCCTTGATCGATTCTGGTGGAATAAAAAATTTCAATTTATATTTAATTAGCAGGTTTTAGAAAGAATTGATAAGGGCATTAAATTTCAAATAACTACTTCAATCTGAAGGAAAGTCGGCATGCACCAAGGTACCCAATAAGGCAAATGTCAACAAAAGTATGGAATTTATGTTCACTTAAAATACGTTACTCAAAATGACCCTAAAGTCAATCTTCTATGGCGACAGGTAGGTACAGTTTGATGACGAGAGGGAAAAATATATATGTAAAAGGTAGACAGGGTAGAGGTACATCAACGACTTTTTGATTTAGGTTACTGATTATTTTGTTCGCCAGAATAAATTACACTGCTAGAAAATTGGAGCTTCGTAGTGACCTTAAAACCTAGAACTTAAGTACTTAACTGCTGATGCACGGACTTTCTTGCCACTCGTCTCCAGACTAGTGAAAGGTCAAATTCAACAAAAATATGGCTCCAAAATTAACCGTTCGACTGTCTGATGTAGACAAAGTTGTGATCCGGGCAATAATTCATACCATTGATCTCGGTAGCTTCCTCAAGTGCATGCCGTATAAGCGTAACGGTAACAATACAAACGACTACAAGTCACTAAAAATCGAAATGGATTCCTGGTGGCTTTTTTTGCTAGTCGCAACATTGAATTGCGTCCACGTAGTTTCACAGTGGTTGTTCTTCTTCATCCACATCAATTCCTTTGGACTTGATGTTCCAGCTTGTCTTCACCTAAATTTCCTTGCAATCTACACCGTCGCATTGATATTTTCCCTAGAACTGATCTTACATCCTGAGGGCTTGCTACAAGTGCAGAATCAGATCCAGTCGATGCAGTTACACTTTGACAAGTCCTGGTCACGACATCCCGTTGTGATTCTAGTGGTGGGAGCTATGGGATGTTTTCTTCTCGTCATTCCATTGATCTGCATTGGACTTCATCTGTTTAAGTCTACGTTGCCTATGTTTGTCGTCACCTCATTGCTCACTTTTGGCACCATGGAAATCAGATTTCCAATATTGAGAGGAATCATATACGTCTTGGCTGTCGCTTTAGAGTCATTTCTACTGTTTTACAGCGTGCTCACAATATTAACAGCCAGCCAGACGTGCGCCATTACCACAGTGGCTCTGAATATGTGGATGGAGGAGCTCAGGTAATTTTTTATGATTGCAATAATGATTCTCTACTGAATCTTGAATCAACCAAATTTTTATAACCAGGCAACGCATCCAGAAGGCACGACGCATCACAATTTGTACATGGGAAGGACATGACGAGCTCTACAGAAAAATTCGCATCTTCTGCATTCTGGCAAACTGTCTTTGGAGCTCAATTATCGTTCCTGGGACTACGGTGCTCATTGTACTTCTGACTGTTGGCTCCCTCTACTGCACTCTTCGACTCCATGGGCATCTCCACCCACTGGTGTATGCATTCTTTCCAATTGTGGCCATTTTCATGCTCGCTGGGATATTGTTGACTGTATTTGGTCAGCTTTCAAAAGTAAATCGAAATGCAAATGCTTGTGTGGATGCAATTGCTAACAAAGGGAGGGGATTGAGAAGGGTGTGGATACGGAATGGTAACAATAAGAGCGATGTAGATTATGTACGTGAGAAAGTCAAGACTTTGAAGGCATTTGGAGTTGAAAGTGGATCGTTTGGCTTCATACAATTGAGTACACAGGTTGCTATGTTGGACCAAATTTTTGACTATCTCATTCTGTTGTTGTCCTTCTAGGGAACAAATGCAATTTCCCGCTTTAAGTACTGCAATCTGGATATCCAAAACCAAAATAGAATCTTGCTCCTGTGATAGTTACCTTCACCTTCTGTCAGTGTATTTTACCTTAAGCAACTATACTTATATGTAGAACGAGAGTTTCGTTATATTTTCAGTCCAGGTAAGTCGGAAAACCCAAATCAGAATATTGCTTCTGTGTTACTAATTGCGTCACGTGTCTGTTCATACCTTAAATATGCAACTTAATACACTAAAATCGTGATTCTAGTGTAAATAAAGAGACTGAAAAAAGGCGTGATCGTAAACTCTACCTATGCAGTTATCCTGGCGAAAATTACATGCTCTATTGCTTGCACAGTCCACAAATAAAAGTTGCCGCTTGCCAATTACAGAACATGAGATGTGTTAAAGTTGAAAGATTCCTTCCTAATAATGCATATTTAGCAAGCTGCAATAAATGTATCAAACAAATTCAAAAAGATTGTTGTTTGCGATTGCTCCAGTACAATTGTTTTACCCTCCAAGGTAGGAGCCCACATTCAAGGTTGCAGAGTCGACTTTCGTGAGTAGAATATGACGTACTACATCTAGAAAACAAAAATGGTTCGAAAATCCCAGAAAAAGCAACGTGGCACCCAAAAAGGCGTCCCAATCCCAAAGCACAGCATTCGTTTTCAACAGTCAGAAGATTTATTTTCTCGGCTAAGCAGTTCTTTCCTTTCACCTAAAAAGTTAAAATTTCTAAACCGTTTTGCAAACGCCTGCTGGTTCTCAACTGTGAAAATTTGCACTAAATTTGCACTTGTTCCCCTCTCACTCAATTCTGAACATAAATTAGTTCTGGCTTCTCGTCGTAAGCGCGCGTTCCATTACTTCATCATGTCACTCATGTTGGCTCTGGCAGTCCATCGAATTTTGGTGACAATCCAAGCAGCGAATACCTATGGGCTTGGCCTTGAAACTTACTTGTGTGCAGCGTATGCGATTCTGGTTACTCTTGGAATTTGTGCGAGCTTGGGCACTTTAGTGCAGTGTATTGAATCTTTCCAGCTTTTCAATAACACACGTAGCATGTTGGACTCATTGGATGATATCTTGGACAAGGAAACAGATCCGTTCGACCGGCCCCTCTTTTGTTTGAGAGTGATAGCAATAGCTTGCCTATTTTATGTTGCTGCACTGAACGCATGCTTCTTCAGCCTTATTTTCGAGTCTTTGCCAATGTGCATCTATCCAATTCTACAGAGGAATGGCATGATTCTTGACATTGGCGTTTCTTCTGTTGGTTGGCGCATCTTATTCTATCCTTTGGAGCTGATGACAACAATGCCGCCGATGTGGATTTTAGGATTCAATATGACATTGGGCGCGTTTGGATTAGAGCAGTTTCCTATTTATGTGGAAGGAATGCCGTAAAACTCCGTGATTTTTCTTTATTTTACACCACATAGTTTTCGTATTTTAGTTGTGAAACTATTTCTAGGTGTATTAAGACACGCAGTATACGTCAATGGGAACAAGTTCACCATCTTTTCCATTGCCTGTGCATCTATAACACCATGTTTGGAAGTTTCATCAAGATCCTCCTACCTGCGTGCTTGTTTGCAGTCGGCGTGATACTTCTGTACGTCACCGTACGACCTGCTGACCTCCCACTATTTGTATATTGTTGGTTTCCTTTGGTAGCTATCTTAACCATGTGTGTAATAAGCTGGCTAGTTTATGATGCAGTGAACGTCAAACGAGGCTCGGAGGAACTTCAAGCAAATTATTAAAACACGATGAGCTATTTTTTTCAAAACTTTGCCCCCATTAAAGAAGAAATATCTGCTTTAAATAGCGACGGTTCTTGCACCAGTTGTTTGTTGTTGCTGTCGTAGAGTTCAATGAGATTTTTTTTCGAGATTCTTGTGAATATTTGGGATGAAACCATGAGCCGACTTGAATTCTTTTACACTTTTTAAGTCAAGAGTGCACTCAAGCCTATGAATTTTTAACTGATTTAATCACGACAAGAGTATACTAATGATTTTTGCCATCGCGTCCCTCATTTTACTTTAATTGGTCAGGTGTGCATTTGCATATCATGCAGCAAGCTCGGTTTCCAGGGTTTTCAACTCATATACACCAGCAAGCAGCGTGTCTGCAGGAACCGTAGCGTGCATGGTCGCAAGTAACGCAGAAATGTTCGCATCTGGTGCCATCGTAGCAATGCCCCTTGAAGCAACGGCTTTTAAAACCCGCATTGACCGACATGACAGCCAAAATCGCTAAAATTCAAATCAGGCGTTTAATTTAAACTTGTTTTGGAAATTGCAGTTAATTGACTAGAGTTGCAAATAAACTTACCGAAGACCACGACGGTGAGCAAAAAGAAAGCATGGAACTTCATGGTTTTTATGATACCTGGAGCTCAAAACAAATGTTTCATTATAAGGGACGATTGCTTACTAGTTGCTTAGTGAGAATTGTAGTTTAAATATTGAATTTTATATCGCTTTTTAAACGCAATATACCAAGTAACAAGTTTAAAGGTGATATGAGCAATGATATGATACTTGTAATGATGGCTCGCTTTCATGTTTATGACGGGCCGTTCTACGTTTAAATTAAAAGGCAAGTTTTTAATACGAAGTATTACACTAATGTCGAATGCACTTCAATTTAAATTTATGGCACGAAAGCGTCACTAAACTTGGTCATTAACAAAAAAATCTGTGTATTTTATCAACCAGTGGAGTTTCCAGTTTAGTATGACCTTCAAGAATACGAGGATAATATTAGTAGCTGCTGGCATTAACTCAACTCATTAGTATCAAGAAAAGGAAATCCCGCAGTATTCTTTACAAAACACGAGACCTCGTCTGTTGTTTGTATGCGCATGTAAATAGGACAGATAGTGTACTATTAATGAGCAGCTGGAAAGTGAGTTGACTATGAAGTACGTGTAGATAGCAAGGGCTATGGAGAACTACGATTTTATTTATTTGTGAAGAACTGCAAACTCATAGAAGGGAAACCTTTACATTTTATGGGCTACGACAGTTCCAAATACAATATGCTTGCTTGAATTAAGGGTTTTCATCCCTCACACTAGCTAGTCTACCAGTTGCAGTGTCTGCTTTGTGCTCCATCACAGGTACCGCACACGTGTGCACAGCCTGTATCGCCGGCGCAACGCCGTTCGTAGCAACTGCTTGTAAAGTCCGCATTGACCGACATAGCAGTCAGAGATGCTGGAATTTAAATTGGAAGTTGGAATTAAACTTACGTTGTCAACTTGTTCTTTGACATCCACAAATGCAAGGGATGTGTTAATAGCCGATGTCATCAACTCAACTCATTACTTTGTAATCAAAAGAACATGAAATTCCGTGGTAGTCCTTACAAAGTATTACAACTCGAATATTTTTGACACACGTTCAGATAGATTTTTATAAAAATGCAAAACTCATCATCACCGACACTGTTCTGGCCTTACATGCGTAATGCGTGTAATGTTGATAGCATCGTTTTGTGAAATCATTGGCTGGGAATTTGCGAGTGACAGCGAGAGAACTTATCTTGTTTAAGGCTATTTTTGAAAATCGCATGAGTGTACAATATGTTTTTAATATGATAACTACATTAAAAGTAGAAATTTTTTTGGAATAATAGTCTGTGTTTTATAACTGATTTTATCAACTAATTGTCCAGTTATACGGCATCACTATTAATTTGGTTTTCACAAAGTATCTCCGTGAAATTCTGTACGTTTTCCTTAAAAAACTTTGAGCGGCGTCGAAGTCCAACAAACTTGAACACTGGAAAACTTCGCCAAATGGGACCAACTGCAACGCAGTTAACTGCAAAGAAACAAGGTCGTTGACCTTGTTACATTTGTTACTGAAGGAGCAACATTGAACTTTGTAAATTTTTACATGGGACATAAAATTTTGCGCTTTTCGCGCAACAAGTTATCTGTTTGACCCGTACTTTATTTCAACTTTGCTCTTGCAGAACTGCCTGTTTAGAACCCACCACCGCCTATTTCCTACAGCTTCATGTCATAATAAATTCTATTCAATTTCAAGTCCTCACCTCATGCATTATGAGCCCTGCAAGCACAACCAGTTTCTTTATAGTAACACAATCTAGTTCAGTACTGGAATGAACCAGTTTATATGATCAGCTGTGGATAATCATGATTAATTGGCTTCAATTGCTGATTTGAAAGCTGTGGTGTATGGATTGTGGCACTAATTTTGTGACCTTGAACTACTAATGCAATTTTAATGTGATGTGATAACATTTGCATACCTAACTGTAGATCAATGTGTGTACCTGGGGTATTACGTGTAGATTAACACAAACGATTGAGTGTATGTATAATACGGACGGGAAATATTGAATTTATTTTCACTCAAATTCATTTTTTATTTCTAAAACTTCTAGGGTGAGACAGTACCTGACTTGTCCTATAACCAATTCTAGTTTTTTTGTTGAATTCTTCGGACGTTTAAGTTAACATCGATCCAAACATTTAATTGTTGAATTATTGAATTCCAATTGAAGCGTGTCAAGGTACCAATTATGGTAAATGTCCTAAATTTTAGACACTTATGTCAATTTAAAATGGCAGAACATGACAAGAAACTCAATTTTATGGCGACAGACAGGCACACGCGCTGACGATGGGGTAAGTCTCTCATTAACTGAAAAAGGCAACGTGTACATTGAGTAGTTGTCCTCCTAAGGTAAAACCCAACATTAACGGGCTATGGAGAAGGCATTTTGGGACAAAAGAGTAATAATTATTTCATTAAATATGTGCCAACGTGTGCCCATTAAAAGCAAAAGATAGACAGGATAGAATTAAGTACGTCAGTAATTAAGGTTTTACGATTTTTTTTATTCAGGTACCTAATTAGTCTTTCTGGAGCTACATATTTTAGTTGTCTACTTTTCAGGCACTTGTGTCCAGACCTTTGCTGCGGCCAGACAAAATCAACTAAAATGGCTCCAGAGTTAACATTTCAATTGCCAGATTTGGACAAAGTTGTGACGAGAGCAATAACTACTACAATTGATCTCGGTAGTTTTCTCAAGTGCATCCCTTACAAGCGCCCCAATACAAAGGACAAGGGATCTCTAATAATAGAATTGGATTCTTGGTGGCTGTTTCTCCTAGTTGCAACATTGCATTGTATCCATGCTGTCTTCCAGTGGCTATTTTTCTTCATTCACGTCAATTCCTTTGGACTAAATGTTCCAGCCTGCCTCCACCTAACTTTTCTTGCGATCTACAGCGTGTCATTTATATTTTCGGTAGAACTGATGTTGCATCCTGAAGGTTTGTTGCAAGCTCAGAACCAGATCCAACTGATGCAGATACACTTTGACAAATCCTGGAATCGTCATCCCATTGTAATTCTAGTGGTAGGAGTCATGGGATCATTTCTTCTCATCGTTCCACTCATCTCCATTGGACTGCTTCTGTTTAATTCGTCTTTGCCCATGTTTGTCGTCACTTCATGGCTGGATTTTGGTGGCCTGGAAATTAGATTCCCTGTAGTGAAAGCATTCAAATATGTTGTAGCTGGCACTTTGGAGTCATTTCTACTCTTTTACAGTGTGCTCACTATACTGACAGTATGTCAGACGTGCACCGTTATCACAATTTCTTTGAACATGTGGATGGAAGAACTCGGGTAATGGGATATTTTTTTTCTATTTTATGATGGACTGAACGGTTCTATTAAACTTTCAATGCAATTTGATCATTTAGAAACCGCATCCAAAAGGCAAGGCGCATCACATATTACACATGGACAAGTTATGACGAGCTCTACGGAAAAATTCGTGTGTTCTCAATCCTCGCCAACCGTCTATGGAGCTCAATAATTGTTCCAGGAACTACAGTGCTCGTTGTTCTTCTGACTGTTGGCTCCCTCTACTGCACTCTTCGACTCCATGGACATCTCCACCCCCTGGTGTATGCGTTCTTTCCAATTGTGGCCGTTTTCATGCTCGCTGGGGTACTGTTGGCTATATTTGGTCAGCTTTCAAAAGTAAATCGAAATGCAAATGCCTGTGTGGATGCAATCGCAAACGAGAGTACAAGATTGAGGGTGGTGTTGGTGAAGACCGGTGATGATAAGAGCCGTGCTGATTATGTACGTGAGAAAGTCAAGACTGTGAGAACAGTTGGAGTTGAAAGTGGATCGTTTGGGTTTATACAGTTGAGCACACAGGTTGCTATGCTGGACCAGATTATAGACTACCTACTTCTCTTGTTGTCCTTTTAGGGAACCAATAATATAATTTAAGACTTTAAGTGCGTGTTGATTGAGTTGGTCGCGAATTTGGCGGAGCCGTTTATACTGATCCGAGTTGTGGAGTTGCTGTTTGCTGTTATGCAAAAGTTGGTGCCGACTGTAACGAAGATGGAAATGTTGTCGGAGGTGTTATAGAAGACGAACATGGAGCTGATTTGCAGCTAATAAGTTAACGAAGACCCCGATTTGCCCGAAAACCGGACGGTCAACTTCGATAAAACTTGGGTGAAAGGAAGAGGGAACCAAGGGTTTTCGAATGATGTGCTTCACAGGTCAATCGAACAGAGGCCAATTTTACATTACGACTGTGCGGTGTCGTGATTGGAATAAACATTCTGTCAGTGTGTAATTAGTGACCATTCCAATTTAGCCACGTTGTGACTTCAGAAATCATCTGCAAATCACGCATTTTGTGCGCCAAGCAGGAGGTCACATTATGAGTTGTTAGATTTCTGCGAAAGTTATATCATTAATAAGGGCTGCTGTAATGTCAGTTCCGGATGTCAACTCAGTCAGCGGCAATAAATTGAAAACCAAAAGTTCGTCAACAAAAATGAACTAAAAGATACATGGACCAGGATGACATCACCATATTGCGTCGTTGTTTTCGGCCTGTGCAGTGTGATGACTCATGCTCGAGGTTGACGGGATATTTTATCCGTAGCTGCAACTTGATGTTCATAACCATCCTGATCAGAATAGTAATGCCAAGCAATCTTGAGTGCGAACAAAAATGGTTGAGTGTATACCAAAGGGAAGTTTGCTAAAGTTTTTATTATTACCATGGAAATTCTACTTCATTTTTTAATTTTTCGTCTAAAATTTCCAGGGTACGATCCGCCTTACCTAACGTTGGCCGATTCTGGTGGAATTAATCATTTCAATTTATATTTAATCAGCAGGCTATGGAAAAATTCGTGTGTTTTCAATCCTCGATAAGGGCATTAAATTAAATTGCAAATGACTATTGCAACCGGAAGGAAAATTGGAATGTACAAAGGTACCCAATAAGTTAAATGTAAACAAAAGTATGGATTTAATGTCCACTTAAAGTACTCAAAATGACCGTGAATTCAATCTTCTATGGCGCCAGGTAGGTACAGTTTGACGACGCAAGGGAAAAACATGTATGTAAAAGGTAGAAAGGGTAGAGTAGAGGTAAACCGGTAGTAATCTTCACGACTTTTTGATTTAGGTTTAGGTTACTGATTATTTACACTGCGAGAAAATTGGAGCTTCCTAGTGAACTTAAAACCTAGAAATAAAAGTACTTAACTACTCATGTACGGGCTCTCTTGCCACTCGTCTCCAAAGTTGCAGCAGGTCACATTCGACAAAAATGGCTCCCAAATTAACCGTTCGACTGTCTGATGTAGACAAAGTTGTGATCCGGGCAATAATTCATACAGTTGATCTCGGTAGCTTCCTCAAGTGCGTGCCGTACAAGCGTAACGGTGACAATGCAAAAGACCACGAGTCACTAAAAATAGATCTGGATTCCTGGTGGCTTTTTTTCCTAGTCGCAACATTGAATTGCACTCATGTAGTTTCACAGTGGCTGTTTTTCTTGATTCACATCAATTCCTTTGGACTTGATGTCCCAGCTTGTCTTCACCTGAATTTTCTTGCAATCTACAGCGTCGCATTGATATTTTCCGTAGAACTCATCTTACATCCCGAGGGCTTGTTACAAGTGCAGAATCAGATCCAATTGATGCAGTTACACTTTGACAAGTCCTGGTCACGGCATCCCATTGTAATTCTAGTGGTGGGAGCTGTGGGATGTTTTCTTCTCGTCATTCCATTGATCTGTATTGGACTTCATCTCTTTAAGTCTACATTGCCCATGTTTGTCGTCACTTCATTGCTGACTTTTGGCACCGTGGAAATCACATTTCCAATACTGCGAGCAATCATGTACGTCTTGGCTGTCGCTGTAGAGTCATTTCTACTGTTTTACAGCGTGCTCACTATACTGACAGTAAGTCAGACGTGCACCATTACCACAGTGGCTCTGAATATGTGGATGGAGGAGCTTGGGTAATGACTTTTTCATCTAGTTTTTATGATTGTAATAATTGTTCTACTGAATTTTCGATCAACCAAATTTTTATGACTTAAAGGCAACGCATCCAAAAGGCACGACGCATCACAATTTGTACATGGGAAGGACATGACGAGCTCTACAGGAAAATTCGCATCTTCGGCATTCTGGCAAACTGTCTTTGGACCTCAATTATCGTTCCTGGGACTACGGTGCTCATTGTACTTCTGACTGTTGGCTCCCTCTACTGCACTCTTCGACTCCATGGGCATCTCCACCCTCTGGTTTATGCATTCTTTCCAATTGTGGCCATTTTCATGCTCTCTGGGGTACTGTGGACTGTATTTGGTCAGCTTTCAAAAGTAAATCGAAATGCAAATACTTGTGTGGATGCAATTGCTAACAAAGGGAAGGGATTAAGAAGGGTATGGATGCGAAATGGTAGTAGTAAGAGTGATGTAGATTATGTACGTGAGAAAGTCAAGACTTTGAAGGCATTTGGAGTTGAAAGTGGATCGTTTGGCTTCATACAATTGAGTACACAGGTTGCTATGTTGGACCAGATTATTGACTACCTACTTCTCTTGTTGTCCTTCTAGGGAACAAATGCTGATTTCAGGCTTTAAGTTCGGTAATCTGGATATCCAAAATCCAAAATATAACCTTGCTCCTGTGATAGTTAGTTGTGACGCATTTGGGGTACATCTTAAAGTTCAAAATGACTGTTCAACAAATACTGCGATTTTAGCAAATGAAGGTTGTTGGCTCCTATTGGCGCTAATAGCGGCTTGGAGTATATTGCAAAATCCAAAACAGCATATTGTTGCTGTGTTATTAGCTGTGTGTCCTGTCTGCGTCTGTTCATACCTTAAATATGTAGCTTAATAAGTAGAATCGTGAATCTAGTGTAAATAAAAAGACACTGAAAAAGGCGTGATTGTCTAACAACTACGCAAAAATTACAGCAAAGTTGTTGCCTCTTGCCAACTACGGAACATGAGATGTGTTAGAGTTGATCGATTCCTTCCTGATAATACAAATTTAGCAAGTCTTTCTGAGTCGCCATCGGGGAAAGTCATTTTCCTAAAATGTTTGTGAGCGGCGTCGAAGTCCAACAACTTGAACATTGGAAAACTTCACCAATTGGGACCAACTGCAACGCATTTCACTGCAAAGAAACAAGGCCTAAGACCTCGTTACATTTTTTAGTACAGGACAAACGTTTAGCTTACATTTGGATATGGGACGTAAAACTTTGCGCTTTTCAAGCAACAAGTTATCTGTTTTACCTGTACTATAAGATGTAAATTGGGGTGCATTGGCACTAATAATAATTTAGGTTCATTATAGTTCAATTAATCACAGGTCAAGTGCCGGAATGAGAAGTTGCCTGGAGAATGAGCAGCAGCAGCCTTTTACAAGTTTAAAAGTTAAAGTTGAGGGGTAACCTTCCGCCAGCCGGTACTGGAGGCGCAGTCTCAAAGACTACTGCCTATTCCCTTACACCGGTCCAACTGAGGCGTTGCCAACAGGCAGTTAAGGGCTACGCAGGCGAGTGCACAGCGAGACTGAGTGGGAGTTTAGGCAGGAGATGCGGACTGGAGTAGAGCCTTCTGAACTGCATGATCAGCTCACCACCGACCACGC
>JAQIWI010001820.1:0-14637 GCA_034698825.1 Deuterosminthurus bicinctus
AGAAAAAAGCAGGTGTGATTTATCATTGCTATTGTTGGCACCGACAACACTATCATGCAATTTTAAGCAAGTAGAGACATTTATCTGTACTGCAACTCCGTCAGAGCGATACTATTCTGCCCCACATCTTCCATACACTCTGAAATTACACTCATAATCACATAATAACTATACAGACCTTTGACTAATGCCGAAAGTTTGTGCGTCTACGAGCTGATATTAACAACTACATTCTCACTATATCATCATCCTCGTCGAAAGGTATTGTAACAAGTTTCATTTTGAGCGCCGTTGTTGTTTTCACGTTTTTAAGTAACAAATGTGTAAATTACATTTAAAATCACACTACGCACACTCACTAAATCTACAGATAGGGATACTAAAGAGTAATGCTGACAAATTACACACTAGTTTAGCATATGTACCGTACCATTTAAGTTACAGACAAGAAATACTTAAAGAGCATTTGCAAGTGAGTTGTTTTGTATGTTTTTGGTTCAGAGAAATCACAGTGATAATAAATATTTAGATCCGCTCCGCCATGATTTTGAGTCGGAGAGCCCAGTAAGAGAGTATCCTGAGAACTAGGAGGATACACGACAGGTATCCCGCTTGCTCAGCTACGGAAATGTCCACAGCATCAAGCGTCTCGAGAAACTTCTTGGGATTCTTGAAATGACAGTAAGCCTCGGAGCAGTTGAGATACTCTCGGTCGAAACCGTAGACAGCTGTCAGTGTCGACTGGAATGAGTAGCGGGCATAGGAAACCCATGAGACCCAGCGGAGATAAGCTGGCACTGTGTTCAGTGTGACGAAGAATCCCGAGAAGAGGAATATTGGGATTGTTGTCACAGGACCGACGAATACTGCATTCTGTGCGTGGGATAAAACATTCGGGTTGAATTTCATTACGTGATCCAAAGTATGATCAAAGAGCAAGGCATGAGGGTAACTGACCTGAATGGCACACGCAGCACCAATTAGCAGTCCAATGGACTGGGCTACCAGAGAGACTAGCACTGCCATCCCACACACGATGACGAAGCGGAATGTCTCTGGAGGTTGCTCCGTCATAAAGTACGTTATTGCGGTGTACAAAGTGGGGAAAAAGAGCTGGTAAATAGATCCAGAAATAGAGGCAGATTATTAGCTGTGCACAAGACGAAAGAGGTAATGCAATAACAGTCTAAATGTTTCTCATACCTGGAATGGCAAATCCGCGAAGGTCCTCGCAAAGAAGTATGACTTGAGCGAGTACCAGCAGTTGAGATGTTCCCGGACCAACACTCCTCGCTCCAAAGGAACTACAATGCAAACATCACACATATGAGTGACGTCAATAAAACCGCCGGCGGTGCGGTGTTAATGTGAAGAGACTTACACGTGAGAACGGTCGACATCATGGCTGAGAAGACAAGGAATAGATTGCCGAAGAAGAGATTGCCCGCATTATTGAAACACTTGCTTGCATCTTGGCCTGCATCATGGTAAATAGCACCAATCAATAAGCCCACCAGCACCACGGAGGCGAATCGAATACGAGTAAGCATCTGGAAGGAACAAGGCGGAGAGACACTCTATCAATTTCCCACGCACACTTACATGAACAATCTCCACTGATGCGGAATAGCAAGACAAAACTACACTTACAGTGTCCCGCATTATGCAGACGAAAGAGCGTTTGAACAAAGTGCTGAACTGATTCCAGAACCTTCCGCATCGACAGTCTCCATTGATTGAGCCCAGCGAGCCCATCGGAGTTGACGACTCATCAGGTTCCATTGGTGGCATTAGCGTAACCACCAAGTCCTTATCTTGCTTATCACATGATTTCAAAGCTGGCATTTTCCTTCCACCAGCCACTGCTGACAGGGAAGATTGTTCCACTACCTCCGATGCATTCTCTGACCCTGAACAGTCGTTTGCCAAACCGCTCGAGTCTGAGTCACTACTCAACACTGTAGCTTTGGCCAAAATCGAAGCCCATTGATCGCCATAGTCCCCGCTAGCCACTTCAATTACTGCAAGAAAAATTGAGATGTTTAGCACAATTTCATCGATTTCTCAATTATGCTGACTTACCAAAATCAGCAGGGTTGTGATATGGTGGGCAGTGTAGACCCTGCCGGGCCATGAATGGCACAACGGAACGAACTGGACCACGGAATAAACATTTACCCTCTGCTAACAAGTACAGCGAGTCAAATTGCTCAAAGATTCTTGCTGATGGCTGATGGATTGTGGCAATTATTGTTCTTCCACCTTGAGCCAGGGCCTTTAGAAGGGCCACACAACTGTAGCATGAAGCGCTGTCCAAACCGCTGCAGAACAATATAAAACCTTACTCATTTTGCTCTTGTTTCATGCCGGATTTTGTGAAACTACAGCGCCATTTAATAGAAATATACAGAATCAACAAATATATCAGTTATGTTCCTGTTCCTTATGACAATTATTAGAAAGCTCTGAAATCTTATAGAAATGTCACTTCACAGGCAAAATCTAACAGCTACCACAGCCAAACCAAACAACTAATGTAATATTTGCACTCCAAATAACGACCTACTAAAAGATTAATTGCAACGTGCAGCTCTATCTACTGACCTTCAATAAATGAAAGCTCTACTGAAAGCTTGCATTAAGTGCCCATTTGGCAACCACAAAGGTGGCCTCAGAAATTACACGTACCTGGTAGGTTCATCAAAGAACATTACTGGAGGATTATTAATGAGTTCCAAGGCAATGGCAAGTCGTTTCCTTTGGCCACCGGATATATTCGAAGTCCTTGTATCTTTGCACTCAGTCAGCCCTATGATGTCCAGGATTTCATTGATCTATACAACGGAGACAAAGCACACTCAGCATCAAAACCATAGGTCACATCATCATCTTCATCTTTTCCCTTTGCTGCTTTAATGTAAGCGGCTCGTGTCTCCACTTTACATTGTTTCTGGCCCTTATACAAGTCAAGTTCTCAAGTTCCTACATCTTCCCATAGACCCAATCCCAATTTCCTCTTGC
This sequence comes from Deuterosminthurus bicinctus, assembly GCA_034698825.1. Classification (NCBI taxonomy): domain Eukaryota; kingdom Metazoa; phylum Arthropoda; class Collembola; order Symphypleona; family Bourletiellidae; genus Deuterosminthurus; species Deuterosminthurus bicinctus. Next base: position 3,022 of record JAQIWI010001820.1, read on the forward strand.
GAAGATTAAAACTCAAGGAGGTAATAGTTACTCAAAATGCATCTGCGCAAGTACATTAGGATACATTTTGAGTGAGATACTTACCACAAGTTCTTTCTGAGCCTTGGTGGTTTTGCGAGGAAGTTTGAGCTGAGCCGCATAGCGCATAGCTTCTAGAACAGTGAGATGGGGTAAGAGGACGTCATCTTGCATTATGTAGCAGGACATTTTCCGGAACTGAGCGTCATTCCGAGGTCTCCCATTTACTGAAATTGTACCCTGAACATTGTGATTCCTGCAATAATAACACAAACACTCATATAGTATCACAGCTCAAGGCTCCCAAAACTTTTCTTATTGCACTTCATTTTTTTTCTTTTGCGCTCTAATTATTAATAATTTCCTTCTGTGGGTCGATTCGAAAGAACAAAACTTTACGAAGGGGCTAATGAGTAGAAGTGGTGGGTGTAACTTACTTGTATCCTGCGAGTATATTCATGAGAGTAGACTTCCCAGCTCCTGACGGTCCCATGATAGCCGTCAGCTCACCCGGCTTGAAAATCCCCGACACATCCTTTAATATAGACTTTTGTTGTTTGCTAATGTAAGGGCCCAGACCGGCAACTGTGAATTCAAAAGCACGCACACATAATTATTAGAAACTCCTGCTCATTTCATCAACAGTCAACACATATAGCTCAATGCAAACATCATTGGTTTTCGAGACCATAAAACATCTTCAGTTCCCGGATTCAAATAGCCCTAATTAGTTTCTTGTGTGTCCCACAGCGAACAAAGCGCACGCAAATAGCAATAAACCAGGACTGCATGAATGATACCATATGGGTGTGCGCCCGTTGCACGAAACTGGTTGCTTTTGCCAAATTACTGGCATATGGAAGGCTTACGTTAGTGAGAGAAAGAAACAACATGACACATGTCAATACTCCGGAAGTTTCATACCCCTGCAAGCTGTCATGTCCATAATGTTGTACTAAAGAACCAGTGCGGGATGATGTATGATTGTATGAAAGCAAACGTCTTTAGGAGACAAGACGCCGGTACCCTCTGTTCCCAATTAAGGGGAAATGCTCCCATGTCCTATTGTGGTGGGAGGGGTAACTATGAGTCCGCAAATTTACTTTCACAATCTTGCCTACAAAAACGCATATTGTGATAAAGTATACATATACATAGCTCGAGAGGGAAACCGTGAGAGGAGATGTTTCTAACAGCAAATTGCTTTCTCCTGTACACGCTCCAGAGAGACAACTCTTTCAGGCTTAATAAAAGGCTGAATAATTGAAGGTGAATTTGGGGATAAAATCAATAGACAAATCCTCACAAGTTCGACTGTTGTGAGTGGGATGATAGGTTCTTTCCTCACAAATTGCAACTCTCTGCTAGATTAAATTATCTTGCCCAAGTCGAGCGCATTAAGGCCATTTGTCTGTATTCTGTATCCATTAAGTCGAGCATGTGCATGTAACGTTCTTACATTTCAAGAGCTTACAAGGAGGAAACTCAACATTTATAAAGCAGATTCTAGCTGTAGCACACAAGCGAATAGCTTCCTTCGAGTGACCAGAACTGTTTACACACTTCAAGTCCCTCACTGGCAGTTATTTTCCGTGAGGAACCAGGAGAGGGAGGAAAGAGGAAAAGCCGGTCAGTGGGCTACCACCTTGCAACTTTCAAAATGTACATAAGTAGTAAGTAGTCAGAATAGGGCAGGATTTTCGGCTTGACCTTCAGTCATGTCGACATATGCATACACAACGCAAATATACAGTGAATTCGGGAGTCCTCTCCGGTCTCCGGCTTCTCTGTGCTTATTGGGACTGGGCCAGAAAGTTCTACCTTAAATGTTCCACCTCTTATCTACATATTGGATGGAAAATCGATTTGCCATTAGAACGGTAAATGAAATTCCTCAGATGGTCCGCTCTCAGGAAGAACAAGGCTTCACATTGCATTGGAAAAGAAGCAGATATAAGTTTTCGTATGCCAGGGAAACTGAGAGTGAAACGAATACATGAAGAATGAAACGATTTCCGTGGAATTGCATGGAACAAAAGCTATATAACTGAAGACTTATTGGCTTCTCAATTGGCACGGCACGTGTACAGAAAAGAGTTAAGAATTGAACAAACTTCATCCCGACAATCCTAGCGTGTAAGTCTTTGACAATAAATCCTTCAACACCACTACATCCCGACGAATACAAACAACTCACAAATCTTAAAAGCTATAGATACCGTCAATATCACATCCACACAAGCATATGTTCACATGCATGACGTCAAACAATCCTACATTTGATCCCTGGCTGCACTTGATCCGAAAAGAAACCTTGATAATAATAAAATACTGGCGTATCACAGAGAGATATATAACAATAGCTAATAGAAAAACATTCTGAGAAGACATTGCATCTTTACAAAGAGTTCCAATAAGCACCACTTACACTTTCTTGATGGCTCCCGTACTGAGTAATTCAGGTCGTTGAATTCCAGCGTGACCGGTGGATGGTGGGGCAAATGAGACACGAGCATTTTGCGAGCATAGGAAACCCTGGAAGGCAGACAAAAAAATACAACATGTCAGTTTATATACTTTGTCATATTCATGAGACATTAACCCTTTGCAATCCAATGGCCTAATTCTTGAGAACAGCGTAGACGGGGTTATTTAAAAAACACTTTCAGACTCTCCGCCTCTCTAATGTTTACATTGATCAACTCAAAGGCGCGACTGTCCTATTGATTTTTATTCACACTTGCAAACAACACGTCCATCAAAGAATTTCCATTTTTCAAACCTAATTCAATCTAACGAGCAGCTATGCAATCAACGACTCATTCAACACGAAAGACATAAGTTCAAAAGAACAAATTAATCATTAGTTTACATGTTTCCATTCAAATGTCCTGCACCCGTACGGCGGCTGGAGATGATTTTAGCAGCTTTTCCGCCATCATGTTGCATCAGCAACACCTCGGATTCAGGCCGCTTGGGACCATTGGACCCATTTTCAGCATTACTCAACTCCATCATTGACTTGCACTAATTCCCAGCTTTGACATTGACTGACGACAACTATATTTGCTGAAAAACCCGTCAGTAGCAGTGGATATTTACGTCGTCAGACGTCTACCAGATGCACTTTGTGAATATTTTATCCTCCAAGTCTTTCACATTAGGCTAGCAATCGGGAGGAAAACTCTCAAGTGTTTGCATTGAAATTGATACAGACTGTTGGTTTGCAGATTCCTTGCAAAGAGATCGCAGTTATGTAGGAGCTTGAAGTGCTTTGGTAAACAAGCTAGAGTCGGTAAGCGTGGTTACTAGGAAACGAGTAAGTTTTTTCCAAACAAATATCACTGGTTATAACACACAGAAGAGCACCTCCGCAGTGTTTATTCTTTATTTTTAAAGGTAGGATTATTATGTAGCAACTTAACAGCCTGTCCTATACATCACAGCAATGAGCTTTAATACAAGATGATGGATAAAGCAGAGCACGTGTGTAGCTTTAAAACCCCAACAACTGACTAACTGAGAGAATGTGAAATGAGTACGAGGTCTTGCTTCTCACACGCTCTTGCATCCTCAAGCAATGTAATGAATCGCTGTATTAAATTTGCACGCTCTGTAGAATAGAATTGAAAAGGCCTATGTGCTTTTTCTCTCCTCGCTCGCCATGTCTGTCCATTTCCGCCATTATCTTCATCACAACACAGCAAGGGTTTTGACAGCGCCGTTGAAGGCTGATATGAGAACACCATCCGGCTATTTAATTCTAGATGTTGACGCACGTCTAATGACAGTAATGTGGTAATAGGCACGCGTGTTTTGGACTTGTCGTCTCTATATGGACCTGTCTCGAACGTCATTGCGAAATTCACACATCCCCATGAAAGGCACATCATGACATTCGCATGACCGTTTGCAAAAACTAGACAGAGTAGTCTCACTGCCAATTAACTTTACTCGTCGGTCTCGTTGGTAATAAAGTATCAATTTATTTCAATCTTCTTCACATCTTGTCATGATGCTGGAGACGCATTCTTCAGTCTTTAAAGCAATCCCTTCCTCGTCCAGTTTGTTCTTGGCCTTGTCAGCCAATTGGCACAAAGATGTACCCCCAACTAAAAAAAATTGAGTTGAAATCTATGCCCGCATACTCGGAAACTAAATAATTGGCAACTAATTAGTTGCCAGTGCAGTGTTCATCATCACCAACATAAAATGAAACCTTGCGTGAACTCTGCTGAGAGTTTTTGGGGAGGGCAAAAGCATAGCGCATTTACTGTGTCGCTCCTTGAGCAGTAATTTTAAATGTTTGCTTAAAACAACAAAGAGTTTCCTGCAGACTAAACAGACAAATGAAAGCACACTTTGCAATATATTTTTATTGCCACTTCTCTATCCTTGACTTGTGATAGGGGTTAGTGTTTTCCTTGATTTTTTTCCTCATTTTTAGTCCCTCCTATACAGACGCATTTAGTCACTGCATCTTCCCCTCGCATCCTTTGTTCTCATGAGAAAAAGCACTGTATAATTGTGATGACAATGCTTCAGTAACTAAGTTTCAGTTGAGGGTTTTCTTCAGCCCAACTACTCACGGCATGGCTTAAAGCACACATTAAGTCCCCAAGCTCTCACCCAGCGAGCGCATGTTCACATTTAGCTCTGCTATTAAAACCTACCAACTCTCTCCCTCTCTGAATTGTAATTGCTGAAGGCTGATGAATAACGCATCATTACATGACAAAGGCATAAGCTATTTTGGCTATAAACCAGTCCAGCAGGTTCTGCCAAATCTGTATACATAGTACACACTCCTGCAGTCCCGTTGTTCTTGTTCAAACTTAACCTGACTCAAGTTGAAATGCATGAGAAGACGCGTCATCGAATATAAACCTAACTAATATTGTGACTTATACCGTTGACTATTTTTCTGGTGGGAGAAAGATGATGATGACGTTTCCTGTTCAACGTCTCGTCTAGTCTTATCGACATAACGACGGTGCTAGAAAATTGCAAGGAGTCACTATGTGAGAGGTCCCATACTATACTAAAGGGCTGCTAGTACTTTACTGTACAGTACTAGCTGAGGGCATTGGCACGCAGTTTAGATGCAATAAGTAACACAAAGGCTAGATGGGGATAACAGACGACACCGTACAGAAATACATACATTTTAATTGCTTCCTCCCTCGCTCCGTCTTCCGCAGATTTATATCAAAGGTCGTGGTTATCGCATAAATGTACCCCTTCCTCTTGAGTTTCAGTGTCGACCTTTCAGAAGCAAGGTTTTTGTATGGCACTGGAATAGAAGTGTCGCACACTAGTCCTTTAGGCAATAAACGTGATCAAAATTGAATTGATTATGATGACCGAGAAATTGAATTGAATGCCATGCACGCAGATAATGCCACTGAACGAGGTAGGCACCGTGAAATAACCATCCTTCCTGCTCCTGTTATTGTGTAAGCAGGTAGACTGTCTACTGGAGAGAGTAATAGAGCGTGTGAATGTGTAGGAAATAATTGAAAAATTCTATATAATGGCTGTACTCCCGCCCGTTCTATGTATTCATGACAGCTCCGCACATTGTGCAAGAAACTCCCGTTTAATCGACCCACTTACTCTTGAACAAATTGAAAAATATTACAGCCTATGGTGAACAAGAGGCTCACGAGACTTACCTCATTTCATGCTGGCAAAGTTTGTCGCTGGAATTCATTGAGTAGCTCATGTCATCGTCAAAGACAATCACATCCGCAGTTCCGCCAGGGGAACTCTGTTGGATTGCTGTGGTAGGCATGATGATGATAATGAGTATAATTCAGTCCTTCACTCCCTCTCTGTCCTTGGTTTAACTGATTATTTTTTTAATTCGCATTCTCACAACAAAGTGCACATTTTATAGGGTTTTTGTAGAGAATTGCACACTTTCACTATGTCATGGCTATATGGGTATGAATACACACTCACTGCGACTTTACTGCTCACACTGCATCAATTGTGAAGGAGAGTTGTGTGTGGGCGAGGGGTTTCAAAAGGACTCAAATCCAATGTGCTGCGAACGTCAGACAAGGGGTATTCAGCTTCCCGTTAGATATTTTCAGTTGCAAAACCCACAGTCGTATTAAAATTAGTCTCACAAAGTGCATACGTAATATGGAAGCTTGTATATGTGGATTTAAAGATGAGCTCTGGCTGCAAATTGATGCTCCCAGCTGAAGCTTTGGATGTGAACTGAAAAGATAGACCTTTCAAGCCCGTGGTTAGCACCAGCACACTCACACAGCTGACAGTGCTGACATACATAAAAACAGTTTCTCGGTGCAGCTGAACTCAAAGGTACACACACACGAGGCAGACTAAAAACCCGAGCAATCCCGAACCTATTGCTTTCTCTCCGTCCCGGTTTGTCCCATTGCCAACATTCCAGTGGAACTGGGTATGGGTGGAGCTTTCCCATAAACTTCTCTCTCGCTTCTTAGAGGCAGCACGGCCCTCCTAAAATTATGGCCAACTTTCTCAATGCTCACAGCAATCCTTTATGTAATACTGTAAAGTTGAGTCAATATGTTTGGCTTCATGTTTATACATATCCAGAAAGAAAAAACATCATGCAGTCATCACACATAGAGACACGAGATGCTCCATGAGCTGCCAAAGGACACCTTCTCATCTTCTTGTCGTGTCTCCTCGCAGCTTCCTACATTCATGGTACTTGAATTTAATTAATCGCACTTCAAACAGCCAAATATGCTACAGTTGCACTCCATTGATAACTTACCTACAATGCAATGTGACTCATGTAGCGTTGAACTCTTCAGAGGTAATTGACATTCGAAGACACGAATGAGGAAAGGGAGGTTAAAAATTATAATAACGGAGAATCGGACGTGAAAGGTTGTGAGAATTTCCCGTCGTGTCACAGTATTATTAAGAGTAGTGCATTGAGGCTTGCAAAGTTTTGGCAAATTACCTGCGAATTTTCAGAGTAAATTTGCATAGAAGCTTTGCGTGATAGTTCAATTCGCGATTGACTTGGTAATTTTCAGGTGGACTATGATTCATCATTGTTTTTTCTTCGCCTCAGGACTTCAAACGCATTCATTATTACTTAAGAACATTATAAAAAGCGAGGCTTATACTAGATGAACAGACATAGTGGCACTGCTAGTACATCAAAGCATTAATCATGTTGTTTTTTCTTTCCAACTTTTTTATACACACTATTGGAAAACACGCAACAGACACGTTTTTGCACTGAAAACATATGACTTGATTTCCACACGGTAAATGCATACAGGAAAGTGAAGCTATCGTTTCTGTGGGGAATAATGCCTTTTGCTTGCGAAGCTACTCTTGTACTGTACGGTCAAAAAACGCCAGTATGCTCAAGTACAGCTGCACTCGTAACAGAGCAGAATAAAGGAATTGTAGGCGTTCTCTCTATCCCCCTTCATATTCTAATGATGACTCTTGTAGTTGTTTCGTATACCCAGAGAGATCTACTTTGCCTCCTGAGTACAGCTGCACTCTGTATCCTTCAGTAGGAGAAACTTTATAGGAGGAGAAAATATCGTGCATACACTTGCACTCTGTAGCGCAAGAGATGTGCGGATTTCCTTCGACTAGTCCGGTGCATGTGTACCCACAAAACCCTCATGCTCTCACAGACAGACTGATCAAGACGCACGCGACACACCGGATTGTATTGTGTAGGCGAGTTAATGTCCTCTACTTCTCTACTTTTCTGGAGAACCAAATGCGACAGCTCATATTATCGGTTTAAGCACATTGCGTAAAAGTTCCTTCCGCCACTTTATCCACGAAGCCTTGGTCCTAAAGTTGGATGTCATAGTTAACCTTCCTTCTGAGATTAAACAAATTCGCTAACTTGGATCGGCCAAAACGATCTTTGAAGCAGCAGACTGTACTGAATATCATTAACTTATCAGTGCAAATAGCAGAGTAAATGCCTTATGTAATTAGGCCTCCCACATTAGTGTTTTATGCTTTCTCACTTGATGCTCTTATCGTCTTATTGAAATTTGCATATTAAAGTCAATACAGTTTTTCCATCGTGGCGTCCCAGACGATCAGCTGTAAAGAGCGTGATGAATGTTGGTGATGCAGTCATCATTCAGGTTTCTGCCTTCACTTTTCAGACTTCCAGTTATGATGGATTTCTGTGGACAATCGATCTAGAATCCTTTGTCCTGTGGGCTAGGTGAAGAAACTTGCGTCGTGATTGACGGCAAACCTGCGAAGGAATATTGCCTATCGATTTTTAAAGCTTTAGAAAATGCATTTATCAGTGTTTCTGTGACTGATAACATGCATACATTGTCAGCGGTTTACTAATCATATTGTCAGGAAAGATAGATGAGGAATAGCACAACCTTTGAAGCGCATCTGCTCTTTTTCTACGTCTTTGTACCATATCCCATTGTTACCATATAATTGGCAGAAGCAAAAAAGTTTATTTTTATTACTCTACAAGAAGGAAACTGAGTGAGTGTATTCAAGTAAACGAATGAATATTTAATCAGCAGGTTCAGTTACGAGATCATCGACCTTCAAGGCTATTGTTGTCATTTGGAATTTGTTGATGCTGCTCCTGGAAGAACTCCTGGAGCAGCTGATTGACTGACCGAGGAAGTGCAACTGTGTAATTTTTACAGCTGCAAAGGATTTTCCTCATTCACTTTGATCTTCAACGTACATGTTTCATTTATGTACAAATTTTAAGGGTCAATAGAGAAGTTGGTTGAAAGAGGAGGAGCGTAGTGCTATTGTGAGCTGTTTGGATCCAAGGAAATTGTTATCATTTGCATGCATCCTGGCCTCTGTTCGACGTGATACGCACAATTTTGCATGATTTCAATGAACGACTTGGCCATGAGAGGTCAATCAGCTGAGTAGCTTATCGCTTCCTTTACGAGCTTTTTGATCTTGAAGCGAGTAATAATACATGGAAAACTTTTACAAATTAGAAGAAACTCTGACGTGACTCCTTGAACTTAAGCATGCAATGGATGGCTTGTTCTTGTCCTCGCATCCTGTCTAATATCCTTGTACTTCAACTCCGTGACGGACGGACGTTACATAGTACAGACGGCCAACAATTACTGCAATCATCTCAAGTTTTTCTACAAAAATCAATCCTCATTTACTATGGAATCAACTCTGACTCATGTTACAAACCAAGCCCAGAGTGGTGAACGGCTGAGAGTGAGACCTTAAATGGTACTATTTGCACGAGAAAAATGTCTGTTGCAATAATTATTATTTGCAAAACTAGCAATTTAGCAGGTTGAAGTCATCAGGATGAACTAAAGAAATTCATTTGCACAAACAAGAGCGATAATCAATTTAGCATCATCACAAAAGACCTCATACTGCCATAAAGATCAATGTCCACAGTACACATTTGTAGGCTTCAGCTCAGAATGCAAAGAGATTTGCACAAGAAATGATTACTCAGTGAAGTTGGAGTGCTTCAAGCACTAATATGTACTTAAACCATTTCAGCAGGCGATAACATAATCGACGGTCATAATAAAAAAATGTTCATTTACTCTCGTCAGTTGGCTTACTCATCGCTTGGGTGCATTTGCACTCTCAGAGGCATGAAAAGGCATTAATGAGTTCAGCATGCAGGCATTCTGCCTCGTAATTATGTCAGCTGCAAATGAAATGGAAAGGGAAAATAAAATGAAAATTGCGTAACACAGACCAGAAAAACTGGAAGGATGGCTAACTAAAAATACTATCAAATGGCTAGTTTCACACATTTGTTTATTTTCCAAGTTATCTTGATTGGATGGAAAGGGGTTAAGTCTAAAGGAAGCGCGCTGTCTTGTGTTTACAACGTGAAATGTAAACAACAACTGTCCTGCTTTACTTTTCAACTGCGGGCTAATTTCATTTGATGCTTTGTTAGTAGGTATTCTGGAGAATCATCCCAACGGCGAGGTTCTTCACGCTGGGCTACGTGCTGAGCAAAACTTTGTACATAAATTTCTCAAATGGCCCTGACTGTTGATATAGTTCAACTTTTTTGCAGCCTTAAATTTAATATTGACAAACCGGAAGGCTACTTTGACACTACACACCCAGATTCGCTGTTTCAGGAGGGTAGGTAGTACATCAAAGACCATTGCTATTTGGGTTAAAAAGACCAATACACCCATTTCCTCCTTGCATCCTTCATCTTTTTGCCCCGTCTGTGCACATATGAGATATGACATGTGCCGCACACTTTACAGCTGCAATAAATAGTGAACGAGGTCGTTGACTGTAATAAACGGCAAAGTTGTGGAAGCATTGTGAGAGAAGAAAGAGCAAATTGAGAAAATCGGGTGGAAAAGTGACAAAATCGTTGCTGGTAATACATTTTCCTGCTAAGTGCAATCCTGTCTTCATGGTTCCTTTGATTTGATATAGAAATGGCGTGGGAATAATTGCATTAATTTGCGTTCGCTTAGGGAAATTAAATTTGCATAATGGTTATAGAAACAAAGGAAAGTAATTTTCAGTGCTCTGATAGGCATAAAGTAAAGTGATAGCAGGAAGCGTGATCAAGACGCATGGAAATTGCCAATGCTTTTTCATTAAGCATTCTGTAGAGCACTGCAGGTTTATGGACTTTGAACTTGTATTGTTTTTCACGCAGGGCGTCCTTTTACATTCTAGGACGATGATTATTCTGACCGATGAGCTTTTTGCTAGCTTCCTGTGTCATAATCACGTTGGTGAATAACACAAAGGCATTTTTGCGACTAACTGTTGGACTTTGAAAGCTCATAGTATAAAACATCTTGTTTATTCATCCTTTATAAATTACGTGAATATTGTTGCTAGCGGTGATGAAACTGTACAGAAACAATAAATACATTTAACTAAACAATAATAATGATGATTATGTTTGTTTTTTGCAGTGCCGTAATTTCGTCTAAGGTCGCCGAGATGGAGGACGTTGAATTTGAATGCTGAATTCACACGCCTATATACTGGTCAATATGGACCCATAAATGCCCTTCCCCTGTAATGAAATGGTTACCTGATTAGAATTAAAATGCGTGAAACAGGATACGCGTAAAGAGGGACATTTACCGTGAACCTCCTCTAAACGAACGTCCTCCACATGAATTGCCTCCACGAAGGCCTCGATTATTGCTGAAACCTCTCCTGGAGGAACGTTCTGGAATGAGGTTTCCTCTTCCTCCTCTTGCCCTACCACCGCGACCGACACAGTTACGCTCAAAATCAACTGCATTACCTAAACAATTAGAGGATTGATTATATGTGAGACAAATTCATTACTGTTGACAAGACACCGGAATTAATCAAGCACGGCGGTGTTGTAAGAGTAAAGCATTTGGGTTATGAGTAGAGCGCTAATGAGATTATTGCTTTACAACGTAATGATACAATTACAACACTTGTGTTACTTGATCTAGGAAGGCCGCAGCGATGGCACTCTTCTCGCCATGCAAAGTTTCTGTTTCCGCATTGAGGGTCGTAGCAGTCCCAGTCTCCTTCCCGAAACTCGGTGTTATTGGATCTGGGAGGATTATTTCCTCCTCTACGATTGCTCCCACGTGA
>JAQIWI010001821.1:0-14636 GCA_034698825.1 Deuterosminthurus bicinctus
AATATGTATGTAAATATGTGCCGAAAATCTTGAAAATATGTACTGTAATATGTACTATATTTTCGCGATTTTTTCGTGAAATTTGAAGCTTCAAACTTAAATTTTCAACATCAAATGCCTTTTCTCACAGAAGTATTCGGTTTTAACCCAAAAAACAAGCTTTGCAGGCAAATTAGCGGATTTAATGAGAGCAATATAAAACATTTGAGTATCAGAAAATCAATATAAAATAAATCACTTCTTAAATGAGGATCCATTCTGACAAATATTAACTCAACACTGGAGCAAACTTCTGAGCTATTTGTCAAGTCTTAAATTTTATCAAATTATTTTTTGGTTTATGTATTTTTTCCCAAAATATGTGCCTTTTACTGGTGAAAAGCTCAGAATATGTACCAAATATGTATGAAATCCTAAATTATGTAGGTACATATGTTTATGTAAAATTTTCTGAAATATGTGCAAATATGTAAAATCAAGTATAGCTTAATCGACTCTACTTATTATGAAACGTCAAAAGCCAAGACCTCAGAGTCGTACCTATCACCCAGAAAAATATGTATTTACATAGGAATCCGGGCTCTGCTTATAACTATCCAACCAAAAGTCCCAAAATTCTGGGTAAGACATCGCCTATGCTGTCTTACCCTGGAACTTTTGTGGGTAAGACATGTCTTATCCGTCTTACCCCGTTCCGAGGCCACTGATTCCGTCTGTGTCCGCATACTTAGTGATCTTGAGTTCTTCGATACTTGGAAACATCTCACAGAAGTATTGAGCGGCTACGCTGGAATTACCCGGGAGATGTAACGTCAACTTCTTAATACGAGCGGCTCGATCCACCAAGGGCTCCATTAGGACGGCGTTAGCTTGCCGAATTATTTCGTCAATGTGATTTTTGGAGCGCACGAGATTGAAAAAAGTCTCATTTTGAATGACAACTTCGTTCAAGTTCGGGAAGATACGAGTGAAATCGAAATTCTTGACAATTGCCAAAATTTGCGGCTCAATGATTTCCCACCGATGGAAGTCCATTTTCATCCGAAGGCTCTTGACATTTTTCAGGCAAACTCCATAGCACATCAAAGGCACAGCCAGCATGGCTTCGACCACCATCTTTCGAAGAGTTGTAGTGCAAGATGTCTGAAGAAGCACTGGAGCGATTGTGTTAAGTCTTTCCAGGTTAAAACTCATATCATCCTTGCATGGCAATTCCAAGTCCAAACTATCGAACTTGATCGCACTAATGACGTTTTCGGAAATCGAATCAAATGGAGTACGAACAGTGCTTGTATAGACAAATCCTATGGAGGTCCCTTGCAATAGCTCAAGCGTTGAGTTTATATCCCAATTGGTGTGCAACATTTTCAGGTTAGGAGCCTGAGACAGCAGCGCCTTTATGTTTTTCTCGATATCATCCTTATTCCACATCCAGGTATCAACTTTCAATATCTTGAGACCCGGAAGGTTAGAATCCTGAAGAACTTTTTCAATGAAATCTCCTTTTCTCTCGCAGATGATGATCTCAAGTACTTCGAGGACCCCGCTGAATTGCTGTAGTAATTTTTTTGTCAGCACGAATACTGGACAATCCATGTGATACATCCATTGTCCATACATTTTCACTGAGAGGCTTTTCAATGAAAGCTGACGAATATTGACTTGGTGAATGGGAATCTGGAAGGCTGGTGCTGGAGGGGCGCAAATATGTTCCTGAAATTTATTTGCAATTTTGATTCTGGAGACTGGGACGTCACTCATTTCGTGTAAATCTGATATAAAGGCTTGAACCCGTTGACATGTTTCATAGCAATTAAGGTCAGTCTTTTTGAGTCGCACGATCAAGTTTCCGCGGTTTCGCACCAAACTTCGAGCTTCCTGCTTCCAAAATTTGTTCACCAATGAGATCTGGAGCAACTCCGTCGAGGAAAAATGCTCGAAAATTTTCCGTAAAACCTGGAAAGGTTAAGGATGACGTAAGGTTTTAAGGAAAGTACCTGATAAAATCCTCATTTATTTGTTTGTTTTTCTTACGACAGAATTACAAAGACACTCTCCCATGGCTTGGACGCTTCCACTTTGATTGTCCAGATTCTTTATGAAATGACAACCGAAATTAATTTCTAGCTCCTTATTAATTTCAATTAAAATATTTCAGTAGATCTTGACTTTACCGTATTATAATCTTCGCTGCTTAAAGCGGACCGAAGCTTTTTCTTTCCAGGGTGACTGCTCATCTCACTGCAGGAGTTCCTTTGTCTGCACTTACGACAATGTCAAAAAAGTTTTCAAAAGAGCTGAGCTGGAACTGTCTAATTACTTTTGTTGAGTCAAAACTTTCAGAATATATTTACCAAAATTCTCAGAATTTCATTGAGAAAAGAAACTTCAGTTGGGAGCTTCACTTCCACGAGGGAGACGTTCACGCTGTTGTTCGCTTCAACGACAGCAGTGGCCGAGTGATGAACAGATTACGGCGTGGCCTGGGCATGCTCCTCTCGTCTGTATCCACTTTTCATTTCTCGAAGTTTCACGCATTTAATTTTGGTGGCAGGATAAAAGTGGACAAAGGGCCCATAGAGCAAATGGCCATTGAAATTGTTCAAGTTTAGGACCATTAAATCAAGACATGCAATTGTAAAGCACAGGCGAATTTTCATGAAGGATTAGATGCAAATTGACATTTGTAAACGAACCTCAAGTTAGCTGTGCAGGACTGCAAGACATGCATTACAACCAGTGCCATCATAGATGATAATGCAGCAGGCATCATACAGTGCAGGACCATGAGCATTTCCACCGGGAAAAACGTTAGTTTCCAAACGACGGGAGGAACCCAAGGAAAAACTGAGGGAATTCCAGTCAAGTTGAAAATGTGATACATAGAGACTGGCAGCGATGATTCAAGAACGCAATTTACTAATGGGAAAAACAAGACTATAATTGCAGTTACTACAATTATATCCAGTGCTACCAAAACAGACTTAAGATTCTCCATAAGCCTCAACGTTGTCCCATTTTTTGAGTAGCATTGCATCATAATTGGAAATGTGTTTAGTGCCTGTATTGTTTCCTATCTTTTAAATACAAGTGAAGCTGAGAAGCCAAGAGCTCCAATGTATGGCCCAGATGACAAAATGCAAAAGAGCAGTGTAGCATTCAAGTTACTCAAATCCACTTCAATCATGATTGAGACCAGGTGTTGGAAAAACCTCAAGCATTGTTGGCTCAGCAAGAAATAGTGAAGCATCATTTGCCACAAGCTGTCCTTGATTTTGTACTTGCCGTCATCAACGACTGACAGTGGGACAAAGCAAAACTTGCAGCAGTAATATCCCAACAACTTGAAGCTTATATCGGGCACATTATACAATGTCTCCCAATTCTTTACGGACAAGAGCGCCTCCAATTTTGCAAAGAAATTGGTTTTTGAAGTTGTGCTGAAAGTGCTTTGCTTTTGTGGGCCTTGTTGGCGAATTCGTCGACGCTCTCTTGCTTGTCTTACCATTGCGATTTTTTCAGATGCTTTGAATACTTCTTGAAGCGACCAAGGAAGCGCTGCGACTAATGTTCAGAGTCCTTCTCTAAGTACAGTTAACCTTAATAAGCCTGCAAAGTTTCGCATAAGAACTCTTCGGGAACATCGAGGCTGCCTATTTTGAGTTTTTAAGACACTTTCAGGATAGTTAATTTTTGGTTAAATGGTCGGATTTTGCTTGTATTATTGTGCCATAGTTTTGCAAATTGGACTGGATCTGCAATCATTTTAAATTACTTAGTTCCCAACTACGAATCATCCCCATACAAAGGACTTTGCCTCTGACAACCAACAGTTGCCGTCTCACATAAAATATTACATCCATCTCTCAAGGCATCAATTTATTTCCTTTGGAAACATTCTGCCTGGAAATCGTCAGACCGTACAAAAATAATATGAGAGTTTTTTATACTTTAAAATCTTGTTATCATTGGCTTCGGCTTGCTTCTACTTTTTAACGTCAACGAAACTTTGATTGCGAACAAGTTGCAATAATGTCGAAACTTTTTAGGAAATTATGCACCAGGTTAAATAGCGACTTGACACTCAATCGTAGTTCCCGAAGGACTTTCATTCTTTATCCATCGATTGACACAAAGATGTGCGAATGATGATTGTGATTACTAGACTGTTTGTTTTTTTGTTCGTTTTGTTTAATCAATATCGAAATATTTTACATAGGAAAAAGCCAGTATGATTTTACAGCGAGAAAGCAGTTTGAAAATATCCATAGAGCTATCAATACAAGTTTAATCCTGTAATCGTCTTCAAATGCACTTCATGCACACAAAACATGGTACAAACTACGAAGAAAGTGATTTTTCTAAGAACAAATTTCGGTCCGGCGCCATATAAATGATCTGGAATCAGTCATCTCAATTCAATACATCGTACTACAAATCTCCGTACGTGATAGATACGTAAGGCTTCAAGTGGGTCATTGCTAAAAATTGAAAACCACGAACTTTTATGTAGCTTTACTTTGCATAATATGCGAGCTACTCGCATCATTTAAGCAACGTCAGTAATAATTTTCGAGATTTACCTGGGGGAACTACAAACATTGTATAATACAAAACTTTCAGACTGACAGCTAAAGCGGGCAGCCTTGAGAAAGCAATCAGTGGTGCCACTTTAGAGAACAGGAAGGTTGGATCAACATCGAAAGGAGCATAGCGGGGGTCCTCGTGATTGAGAGAAAGGGTCCTTAGATCTGCAATGAGTCCAACTTTAAAATTCATCTCAATTTTGATGTGGAAAGGAATTTGTAGAATAAACTTACTCTTCAAACAAGTCAGAGCTGGCATGACCGGGACGATGTTGACTCTCTTCAGATAGTCATCATCCTTCAGTCTCAGCTCTGCCACTTCCTCTGGAAAGATTCCACAGAAGACGCTGTCCAGATTTCCAGTAGGTGGAAGTAATTTTCCTCGCACTGTCAGCTCCTTTAAATTCACCCAACGTTCAAAAACAGATCCGATTTGTTCGGCTACAGCTCCAGGTATGCGTATATCAAGTTTTTCAATATTTGGAAACATGTCTACGAAGAATTGTGCAGCTTCACTCGAAAGAACTCCTTGCTGTATGCGCAACGTCTTGACGTAAACGGCTCGATCCGGCGTGGGATCCGTAAGCACAGCGTTCGCTTGTTCAGTTATTTCGTTCATGTGGTTTCGTCGGACGTAAGGGTTAAGATTGGGAGCAGAAATTTCCACTCTGTTCAAATTCGGGAAGATTTTAGTGAAATTGAAGTTCTTGAAAATGTTCAAGATTCTGGGTTGCACGTGCTCGAAATAACTGTAATCCAAGTTCATGCTGAGATACTTGACATTTTTCAAACTGATTCCGTAGGTCATCAAAGGGACAGCGAGCACTGGATCAGTCCACATGGCACGAAGTGTTTTGCAAGATTCTTGCAGAAGCAGTGGAGCGATTCTGTTGAATCTTTCCAAGTTGAATGAGTACGTATACTTTAATTCCATGTTCTCCAACTTGATCGCTCCTATGGCATTTTCGGAGATCTCTTCAAAGGGAGGAAGCACGCGACGTGTGTAGATCGGCACCACCGTTCTTCTTTCCAGTAAATTCAACATAAAATTTATGGGCCAATCACTGTGCAACACGTTGAGGCTTGGTGCCCGGGACACCATCTCCTTCATGTAATTTTCGTCACCTGCCTCAACTGATCTGTGGTTAATAATTTTCCCCAATTTTAAGGTCTTGAGTCGTGGAAAGGTGACATCTTGAACGACTTGCTCGATGAAATCTTCTCCGTCGAAATCAACATTGAGCGAAAGTTCTTCGAGCACGACACTGGAATCTTGCAGTAGCTTTTTGGTGAGGAGGAATGCTGGAGAGGCCATGTTTATCATCCATGATCCGTGCAATTGCACTGACAGAGTCTTTAACAACGGCTGGTCAAGGTTTACACCTTCAAGTGGATCCAGGGGTAAAACTGGAGATGGTCCAAGGCCAGGCTCAAAACAAATATCAATGCTGACTCCGGAAAACGGGACTGGATTCATTTGTTTTAAATCTGATATGAAGTCGTCAACTTTTTCACGTCGGTGACATGGATCTAAGTCATGGCCCTTGACATATGCAGTCAAATGGCCCCGTTTTCTCATAACACTACGAGCTTCGGCTTTCCAAATTTTGTTCACAAATGAGAGCTGGCGAAGTTCTGGACTGGAAAAATTCTCCAAAATTGTCCTCACAACCTGTTCATAGTTTGAAACGAGAGAATTAATTTGACAAAAACTAAACATTGGCGAGAATTAAATTAAAGGGTTTCTTACGACAGAGTTACAAAGGCAGTCCGTCACGACATTAGCGGCTTCGTTGTCCACATTCTTCAATAAAAATCCAAAGCAAACTTATTAGAGTATTCCAATGACAACATTTTATTAAATTTTACCTGGACATTGTCTTCATTGTTGTTGTCCATTGACCTCCTTTTCTTTCTCATGCTGCTGCAATTTCAGGGCCCTGAGTTGCTTGAATTTCAGGATCTTTTTCACAAAAATCTTGGTTGGAATATTCTGGCTTATTTGAATGAAAACTTTTGGGTTAAAATAAAAGAAAAGTACTCTGTTGAAGAAAGGAACCTTAGTTGAGAGCTATAGAGTAGCTGAGAGTACTATGGAAGCATGACGGAACTTTCTAATATTGTCAGTGCATTGCCTTTATCTTACTTGTTATTTTCAGAACTTTTGAACACAAATAGAACTGCCTTGTGGCCATTCACTTGCACGTTGTAGTAAACTCAACATGAGCAAGATTAAATCAAAGGGGGGTGGATTTTACGGCACTATTAAAATTACAAAAAAATAGTACCGCATTCAAATGACCCATAATTGATAACAATAACTGCATACCCACCCATGCCGAAAGTACATGGGTTCCGCTGCAATTGACCTTGAAAGTTGGTGTTTTGATGCAACTTCCACACATTTCCCCACCGGACGAGAGCGTTCCCCAGTCTTCTTGTAAAGTTTAGACAGCTCTTTAGGTGGTTCGGAACGGGATCAGGTGTGTCTGAATACCGCACAATTGTTCCAGTGTCTAAAAATGCCAAAGTTTGAAAGTTTTGGCAGTGATTTTTTGACACTTTTGGCAGTGATTTTTTGAAATTTCATTTTTATGCTAGATGTCACTTTTTGCCATTCAGGCACATTCTTTGAACATTCAGCTTTCGAATGGTGTGCTTCACATGTCTCAGCGGTCATTGGTTTTCGAGAAACAGTCACCCAAAGTTGTAAAAACTACCACAAGTTGAACTGGCTACTTTCGGCAGTTTTTAAAACTTTGGGTGACTGTATCTCGAAAACCAATGACCGCAGAGACATGTGAAGCCCACCATTTTAAAGCTGAATGTTCAAAGAATGTGCCTGAATGGCAAAAAGTGACATCTAGCATAAAAATGAAATTTCAAAAAATCACTGCCAAAAGTGTCAAAAAATCACTGCCAAAACTTTCAAACTTTGGCATTTTTAGACACTGGAACAATTGTGCGGTATTCAGACACACCTGATCCCGTTCCGAACCACCTAAAGAGCTGTCTAAACTTTACAAGAAGACTGGGGAACGCTCTCGTCCGGTGGGGAAATGTGTGGAAGTTGCATCAAAACACCAACTTTCAAGGTCAATTGCAGCGGAACCCATGTACTTTCGGCATGGGTGGGTATGCAGTTATTGTTATCAATTATGGGTCATTTGAATGCGGTACTATTTTTTTGTAATTTTAATAGTGCCGTAAAATCCACCCCCCTTTGATTTAATCTTGCTCATGTTGAGTTTACTACAACGTGCAAGTGAATGGCCACAAGGCAGTTCTATTTGTGTTCAAAAGTTCTGAAAATAACAAGTAAGATAAAGGCAATGCACTGACAATATTAGAAAGTTCCGTCATGCTTCCATAGTACTCTCAGCTACTCTATAGCTCTCAACTAAGGTTCCTTTCTTCAACAGAGTACTTTTCTTTTATTTTAACCCAAAAGTTTTCATTCAAATAAGCCAGAATATTCCAACCAAGATTTTTGTGAAAAAGATCCTGAAATTCAAGCAACTCAGGGCCCTGAAATTGCAGCAGCATGAGAAAGAAAAGGAGGTCAATGGACAACAACAATGAAGACAATGTCCAGGTAAAATTTAATAAAATGTTGTCATTGGAATACTCTAATAAGTTTGCTTTGGATTTTTATTGAAGAATGTGGACAACGAAGCCGCTAATGTCGTGACGGACTGCCTTTGTAACTCTGTCGTAAGAAACCCTTTAATTTAATTCTCGCCAATGTTTAGTTTTTGTCAAATTAATTCTCTCGTTTCAAACTATGAACAGGTTGTGAGGACAATTTTGGAGAATTTTTCCAGTCCAGAACTTCGCCAGCTCTCATTTGTGAACAAAATTTGGAAAGCCGAAGCTCGTAGTGTTATGAGAAAACGGGGCCATTTGACTGCATATGTCAAGGGCCATGACTTAGATCCATGTCACCGACGTGAAAAAGTTGACGACTTCATATCAGATTTAAAACAAATGAATCCAGTCCCGTTTTCCGGAGTCAGCATTGATATTTGTTTTGAGCCTGGCCTTGGACCATCTCCAGTTTTACCCCTGGATCCACTTGAAGGTGTAAACCTTGACCAGCCGTTGTTAAAGACTCTGTCAGTGCAATTGCACGGATCATGGATGATAAACATGGCCTCTCCAGCATTCCTCCTCACCAAAAAGCTACTGCAAGATTCCAGTGTCGTGCTCGAAGAACTTTCGCTCAATGTTGATTTCGACGGAGAAGATTTCATCGAGCAAGTCGTTCAAGATGTCACCTTTCCACGACTCAAGACCTTAAAATTGGGGAAAATTATTAACCACAGATCAGTTGAGGCAGGTGACGAAAATTACATGAAGGAGATGGTGTCCCGGGCACCAAGCCTCAACGTGTTGCACAGTGATTGGCCCATAAATTTTATGTTGAATTTACTGGAAAGAAGAACGGTGGTGCCGATCTACACACGTCGCGTGCTTCCTCCCTTTGAAGAGATCTCCGAAAATGCCATAGGAGCGATCAAGTTGGAGAACATGGAATTAAAGTATACGTACTCATTCAACTTGGAAAGATTCAACAGAATCGCTCCACTGCTTCTGCAAGAATCTTGCAAAACACTTCGTGCCATGTGGACTGATCCAGTGCTCGCTGTCCCTTTGATGACCTACGGAATCAGTTTGAAAAATGTCAAGTATCTCAGCATGAACTTGGATTACAGTTATTTCGAGCACGTGCAACCCAGAATCTTGAACATTTTCAAGAACTTCAATTTCACTAAAATCTTCCCGAATTTGAACAGAGTGGAAATTTCTGCTCCCAATCTTAACCCTTACGTCCGACGAAACCACATGAACGAAATAACTGAACAAGCGAACGCTGTGCTTACGGATCCCACGCCGGATCGAGCCGTTTACGTCAAGACGTTGCGCATACAGCAAGGAGTTCTTTCGAGTGAAGCTGCACAATTCTTCGTAGACATGTTTCCAAATATTGAAAAACTTGATATACGCATACCTGGAGCTGTAGCCGAACAAATCGGATCTGTTTTTGAACGTTGGGTGAATTTAAAGGAGCTGACAGTGCGAGGAAAATTACTTCCACCTACTGGAAATCTGGACAGCGTCTTCTGTGGAATCTTTCCAGAGGAAGTGGCAGAGCTGAGACTGAAGGATGATGACTATCTGAAGAGAGTCAACATCGTCCCGGTCATGCCAGCTCTGACTTGTTTGAAGAGTAAGTTTATTCTACAAATTCCTTTCCACATCAAAATTGAGATGAATTTTAAAGTTGGACTCATTGCAGATCTAAGGACCCTTTCTCTCAATCACGAGGACCCCCGCTATGCTCCTTTCGATGTTGATCCAACCTTCCTGTTCTCTAAAGTGGCACCACTGATTGCTTTCTCAAGGCTGCCCGCTTTAGCTGTCAGTCTGAAAGTTTTGTATTATACAATGTTTGTAGTTCCCCCAGGTAAATCTCGAAAATTATTACTGACGTTGCTTAAATGATGCGAGTAGCTCGCATATTATGCAAAGTAAAGCTACATAAAAGTTCGTGGTTTTCAATTTTTAGCAATGACCCACTTGAAGCCTTACGTATCTATCACGTACGGAGATTTGTAGTACGATGTATTGAATTGAGATGACTGATTCCAGATCATTTATATGGCGCCGGACCGAAATTTGTTCTTAGAAAAATCACTTTCTTCGTAGTTTGTACCATGTTTTGTGTGCATGAAGTGCATTTGAAGACGATTACAGGATTAAACTTGTATTGATAGCTCTATGGATATTTTCAAACTGCTTTCTCGCTGTAAAATCATACTGGCTTTTTCCTATGTAAAATATTTCGATATTGATTAAACAAAACGAACAAAAAAACAAACAGTCTAGTAATCACAATCATCATTCGCACATCTTTGTGTCAATCGATGGATAAAGAATGAAAGTCCTTCGGGAACTACGATTGAGTGTCAAGTCGCTATTTAACCTGGTGCATAATTTCCTAAAAAGTTTCGACATTATTGCAACTTGTTCGCAATCAAAGTTTCGTTGACGTTAAAAAGTAGAAGCAAGCCGAAGCCAATGATAACAAGATTTTAAAGTATAAAAAACTCTCATATTATTTTTGTACGGTCTGACGATTTCCAGGCAGAATGTTTCCAAAGGAAATAAATTGATGCCTTGAGAGATGGATGTAATATTTTATGTGAGACGGCAACTGTTGGTTGTCAGAGGCAAAGTCCTTTGTATGGGGATGATTCGTAGTTGGGAACTAAGTAATTTAAAATGATTGCAGATCCAGTCCAATTTGCAAAACTATGGCACAATAATACAAGCAAAATCCGACCATTTAACCAAAAATTAACTATCCTGAAAGTGTCTTAAAAACTCAAAATAGGCAGCCTCGATGTTCCCGAAGAGTTCTTATGCGAAACTTTGCAGGCTTATTAAGGTTAACTGTACTTAGAGAAGGACTCTGAACATTAGTCGCAGCGCTTCCTTGGTCGCTTCAAGAAGTATTCAAAGCATCTGAAAAAATCGCAATGGTAAGACAAGCAAGAGAGCGTCGACGAATTCGCCAACAAGGCCCACAAAAGCAAAGCACTTTCAGCACAACTTCAAAAACCAATTTCTTTGCAAAATTGGAGGCGCTCTTGTCCGTAAAGAATTGGGAGACATTGTATAATGTGCCCGATATAAGCTTCAAGTTGTTGGGATATTACTGCTGCAAGTTTTGCTTTGTCCCACTGTCAGTCGTTGATGACGGCAAGTACAAAATCAAGGACAGCTTGTGGCAAATGATGCTTCACTATTTCTTGCTGAGCCAACAATGCTTGAGGTTTTTCCAACACCTGGTCTCAATCATGATTGAAGTGGATTTGAGTAACTTGAATGCTACACTGCTCTTTTGCATTTTGTCATCTGGGCCATACATTGGAGCTCTTGGCTTCTCAGCTTCACTTGTATTTAAAAGATAGGAAACAATACAGGCACTAAACACATTTCCAATTATGATGCAATGCTACTCAAAAAATGGGACAACGTTGAGGCTTATGGAGAATCTTAAGTCTGTTTTGGTAGCACTGGATATAATTGTAGTAACTGCAATTATAGTCTTGTTTTTCCCATTAGTAAATTGCGTTCTTGAATCATCGCTGCCAGTCTCTATGTATCACATTTTCAACTTGACTGGAATTCCCTCAGTTTTTCCTTGGGTTCCTCCCGTCGTTTGGAAACTAACGTTTTTCCCGGTGGAAATGCTCATGGTCCTGCACTGTATGATGCCTGCTGCATTATCATCTATGATGGCACTGGTTGTAATGCATGTCTTGCAGTCCTGCACAGCTAACTTGAGGTTCGTTTACAAATGTCAATTTGCATCTAATCCTTCATGAAAATTCGCCTGTGCTTTACAATTGCATGTCTTGATTTAATGGTCCTAAACTTGAACAATTTCAATGGCCATTTGCTCTATGGGCCCTTTGTCCACTTTTATCCTGCCACCAAAATTAAATGCGTGAAACTTCGAGAAATGAAAAGTGGATACAGACGAGAGGAGCATGCCCAGGCCACGCCGTAATCTGTTCATCACTCGGCCACTGCTGTCGTTGAAGCGAACAACAGCGTGAACGTCTCCCTCGTGGAAGTGAAGCTCCCAACTGAAGTTTCTTTTCTCAATGAAATTCTGAGAATTTTGGTAAATATATTCTGAAAGTTTTGACTCAACAAAAGTAATTAGACAGTTCCAGCTCAGCTCTTTTGAAAACTTTTTTGACATTGTCGTAAGTGCAGACAAAGGAACTCCTGCAGTGAGATGAGCAGTCACCCTGGAAAGAAAAAGCTTCGGTCCGCTTTAAGCAGCGAAGATTATAATACGGTAAAGTCAAGATCTACTGAAATATTTTAATTGAAATTAATAAGGAGCTAGAAATTAATTTCGGTTGTCATTTCATAAAGAATCTGGACAATCAAAGTGGAAGCGTCCAAGCCATGGGAGAGTGTCTTTGTAATTCTGTCGTAAGAAAAACAAACAAATAAATGAGGATTTTATCAGGTACTTTCCTTAAAACCTTACGTCATCCTTAACCTTTCCAGGTTTTACGGAAAATTTTCGAGCATTTTTCCTCGACGGAGTTGCTCCAGATCTCATTGGTGAACAAATTTTGGAAGCAGGAAGCTCGAAGTTTGGTGCGAAACCGCGGAAACTTGATCGTGCGACTCAAAAAGACTGACCTTAATTGCTATGAAACATGTCAACGGGTTCAAGCCTTTATATCAGATTTACACGAAATGAGTGACGTCCCAGTCTCCAGAATCAAAATTGCAAATAAATTTCAGGAACATATTTGCGCCCCTCCAGCACCAGCCTTCCAGATTCCCATTCACCAAGTCAATATTCGTCAGCTTTCATTGAAAAGCCTCTCAGTGAAAATGTATGGACAATGGATGTATCACATGGATTGTCCAGTATTCGTGCTGACAAAAAAATTACTACAGCAATTCAGCGGGGTCCTCGAAGTACTTGAGATCATCATCTGCGAGAGAAAAGGAGATTTCATTGAAAAAGTTCTTCAGGATTCTAACCTTCCGGGTCTCAAGATATTGAAAGTTGATACCTGGATGTGGAATAAGGATGATATCGAGAAAAACATAAAGGCGCTGCTGTCTCAGGCTCCTAACCTGAAAATGTTGCACACCAATTGGGATATAAACTCAACGCTTGAGCTATTGCAAGGGACCTCCATAGGATTTGTCTATACAAGCACTGTTCGTACTCCATTTGATTCGATTTCCGAAAACGTCATTAGTGCGATCAAGTTCGATAGTTTGGACTTGGAATTGCCATGCAAGGATGATATGAGTTTTAACCTGGAAAGACTTAACACAATCGCTCCAGTGCTTCTTCAGACATCTTGCACTACAACTCTTCGAAAGATGGTGGTCGAAGCCATGCTGGCTGTGCCTTTGATGTGCTATGGAGTTTGCCTGAAAAATGTCAAGAGCCTTCGGATGAAAATGGACTTCCATCGGTGGGAAATCATTGAGCCGCAAATTTTGGCAATTGTCAAGAATTTCGATTTCACTCGTATCTTCCCGAACTTGAACGAAGTTGTCATTCAAAATGAGACTTTTTTCAATCTCGTGCGCTCCAAAAATCACATTGACGAAATAATTCGGCAAGCTAACGCCGTCCTAATGGAGCCCTTGGTGGATCGAGCCGCTCGTATTAAGAAGTTGACGTTACATCTCCCGGGTAATTCCAGCGTAGCCGCTCAATACTTCTGTGAGATGTTTCCAAGTATCGAAGAACTCAAGATCACTAAGTATGCGGACACAGACGGAATCAGTGGCCTCGGAACGGGGTAAGACGGATAAGACATGTCTTACCCACAAAAGTTCCAGGGTAAGACAGCATAGGCGATGTCTTACCCAGAATTTTGGGACTTTTGGTTGGATAGTTATAAGCAGAGCCCGGATTCCTATGTAAATACATATTTTTCTGGGTGATAGGTACGACTCTGAGGTCTTGGCTTTTGACGTTTCATAATAAGTAGAGTCGATTAAGCTATACTTGATTTTACATATTTGCACATATTTCAGAAAATTTTACATAAACATATGTACCTACATAATTTAGGATTTCATACATATTTGGTACATATTCTGAGCTTTTCACCAGTAAAAGGCACATATTTTGGGAAAAAATACATAAACCAAAAAATAATTTGATAAAATTTAAGACTTGACAAATAGCTCAGAAGTTTGCTCCAGTGTTGAGTTAATATTTGTCAGAATGGATCCTCATTTAAGAAGTGATTTATTTTATATTGATTTTCTGATACTCAAATGTTTTATATTGCTCTCATTAAATCCGCTAATTTGCCTGCAAAGCTTGTTTTTTGGGTTAAAACCGAATACTTCTGTGAGAAAAGGCATTTGATGTTGAAAATTTAAGTTTGAAGCTTCAAATTTCACGAAAAAATCGCGAAAATATAGTACATATTACAGTACATATTTTCAAGATTTTCGGCACATATTTACATACATATT
>JAQIWI010001822.1:0-14633 GCA_034698825.1 Deuterosminthurus bicinctus
TTCTCTGGGAAAACCAGCAATAAAAAAATACCTCCCGTGAACTCATTTGCATTCAATCTGGACTTTTATGCTCATAGGCTTTTAGTTGGTGGAATTATTGGCAGCTAACTGCATACTCCAAGTCTCATCAAGCAACTGGACAAGGAACATCTTTCACATTCTTCACCATGGCATTTCTCCCGACACTTAAAAAGCTTCTCTGTTGCTCATCATTGCTGACACATTTCCCAGACGTATCTGACACTAAATAAGCCTGAAATTTACCACAATAATTCTACCTCAAACCTGTCAAATCAGTCATAAAAATATCCAAAAGCCTCCGATGATAAGAAAAATCATATACTAATCCCCGAATTATACCCCTGAGCACGTCAGTCATATCATGCTCAAAGTCTTCGGGGATTATAACATTATATCCACGCAACTCCATTACATTACCCTTCTGAAATCATCCAAGCATCCTCAATCTTACTGCATTACAATTTCATGCGAAAAATCAGACAAGTTTTACAGCTTCATTTCTACTGACAAAAGATGACGTGAGGGTGACAAAGGAATGACTCCCATCTTCATGTGAACCCCTTGTGCAATGTAGCTTAACAAGTCACACCTTCTAGGACCCAACCTTCTCCAACGAGCAGTGTGAAAGGTGCAGCTAAAGGAAACCCCACTAACCGCAGGCCCAACCCATAAGAAACCAAAGCTGATTTTTCCAAGTAGCTTTCAGCCTAACCTCTGAACTGACGAGAACCTTTAGATCCCTTCGTATGATATACACAATCTCGTCTTCCACCTATAAATTCTCAGCTCTTTAAGCTCCCGTCATAAAAACATCTTCACAATTAAGTAGCCACCGATAGTCCAATAAGGCAATCTTCACCGCTCTGAGCATTTAGTACACGGCTGATAAAACGAGCATATAACTTTCAATTACAACTGCTTTCAGTAATACGTGAAGTCTGGTAAGTGCATCCCATTTACACCTTTCCTGTCCTCCGTATTTTAAGTTGTGTCTTAATCGATTTGGCTCATAAATCTAGTTATCATTCACAGCGTCCTTACTTAACCACAATTGTTTCGCATTACAGTGGTGTTCTCGTTCAACAAAGCGCTATCAATTAGATCCAACATGGGCTACTTAAAAGCACACAATGAGCCTTTAAACCTGCACCGTGAGTTCCATTAACTAATTATAGCCAGCCCTCAGTATAATCAAGGACCTCACAGGCAAATCTTTTACCGCAAGAGCTCTTTTCCATTATATGGCTAAGAACACTCACACTACTTCTCACCTACAGAAATCCAAACCACAGATGCAGGAAAGAAGAAAATTATACACAGGAAAACCATCCATTCTGCTACATAGCTGACAGAAGTCAGAGTTTGAAGTGTTAATTTACATTCACTACAAACAAGGATTGGTTAGAGAAACCACGTCGTAAATCCGCCTCTTGTTTTTGCCACACAGAAATAATGATACTTTTTCCGCCCACATGAAGTTCAGGAGCAGCTGACCCGCACCGACCTCATCTTTCACCGTGATAATAAGTAATCAGCCAACACACAAACTCATTAATACAAATCCTCTATTTTCTCATCAAAACCCGGACCAACCAGCTTGCTGATTCCGCTAATGACAGGGCGATGACAGGCAAAGGGAATAAAAATCCTATTTTTCCCCTCGCAACTGGTCTTTTTATTATTCTACACATCAAAGGTATTCACCCAAAAAGGGAGGCTATTCCTCAAGTAAAGAACGGCACTATAAACAATGCAAGGAGGCTTCATTAAGCCCAAATGGCAATGATAATGGCCCAGGAGAACAGTGTGCTTCAACAACGGAATCTTTCGAGTGGGTAAAATTAATAGCTACTTAGTTGCCTACTCCTATAGACAAGCTCCTCCATTACTCTTTAATCCTTGCTACGAAGAGAATACGGGGGTTAAAAATCTGCAAAGTACACCGCACCGTTCGATCGCCAACAGGCGCAAATTCTCCATGACCTTTGCGAGGGTTTCTCAATAAACAGTGACACTGGTCACGTTATTCTTCCCATGGCACTCACGTTCATCCAAAACGTCCCGTCAAATCCTCTGCTCAGAAAAACATCGACGTAGTGAATCCACCTCTGTAAATTCCAACTTGAAGTCATGTGGCTGATGCCCGACATTCATTTTAATGCCTATCCTTGCTATAAAAGCTGAATACAAAAAAGCAGACATTGCATTCTCAATTCAAAGACTGCAATCTCTGCACACATACACGAGCATATGTAGGCGTATCCTAATGTCCATTTGGACACACACGCCGCCTTGTCCAGCATGTTCCACATAAAAATCTACACAAATGGCCATCCATCCGTGGCTCTCCTTTGCACCTCAAGCCATTAAGAAAGCAGTTTTTCTTACTACTTTTTCTCTATATCCTTTAAAATCAGATCAGATCTGATTAAGCCGACATCAAAGTCTTACTTCTCCTCGCACACAAACAGACATTTAGTCGGACAATCTCTAGGTATTTATGTAACTTGTAATGGCGCTTGCCATTTGCATACAAGAGAAGTTTACAGCAGGCGGCGTCGCCACACAGAACAAGTTCCTGTCCTATCATCTTCTTCATCATCAGCATCATCATGAACAGAAGAGCTTTTAATTCTATACGAAATCTTTTTCCTTAGCACATAGTTCTGGTAGACCTTGGAAGAGAAATTGAAAGTGTGAGCCCTTTCCCACTGTGGATAAGATGATTTCAATAGGGCCCCTATTAGTGTTCATTACATCCCATTGACTCTGCATGCGTAGCCATTGAATCCTTCCCGCACTATAAAATAATCCGCTTCCAAGGGTATCAATCAGGTGGAGTCAGGCGACACAGAACATTGTCTTCCTTCCAGTCATCATCATCATCATCATCATCACCATCACGAATAACATGAATACGCCGTCGTCGTCGGCGACCGACGACGACAGCAGTAACACGACCGACCGGCAGCAGAGGACAACATACCGAACGGCTTTTCCACTTTATAACACTCCAGCTATGTTCAACTCTTGTATAATAAAGCTCTTCTTCCCTTTAAAAACCTTACGTTTTCCCTTCAAGACTTTATATAGCCATCTCTCTTGAACCACCACTGGACGAAGATGCATTCATAGCTTCAATGATGATCGTATATACTTGAGAGCTCTATATAACTTTGACAGGCTCATGGATACGAGGATGAGGAGAAGAGGCTGTGGAAATATTTATTTGATTTGATAGCGAATCTACAATATTGACTTTTGTAACAACTTCCAAACCCTTTTGAGTTCGCCTTACTATGCCGCATGGTTGAAACCTTACTTGAGCTTTACGGGTCTTAACATGTGAGGTCATTCCTATCGGCGCACATGCAAAGAAGAGTCCGTCGTATTCATCAATATTTACAGCAGCCTCCCCTTCAAATCTCCATCTTTAATTAGACAAATCCCTTCGCTTCTGTACTTTAGATAAAGGAAAGCGCAGCAGTGTGATAATGAGGGCAATCCAGGCTACAGGTAGGGCAACAAGTCCCTCACTAATCTCTCTCTCTCTCTACCCCTTTCACCTTTAGTATAAACAAACCTATTACTATTTATTACAGCGACCTCAAGTTCACACCAAACTGTCAACTCCCTCTGTACACATCCAACACAGCGCCCTGTCTGCACGGCATACAAAATAAGTAGCCGTAAATACAAACAACAATTATTTTAAGCAACATTTCCGTATAATTCTTATAGGATTCCTATCACAATCACACCTCATAATTGACTGTCAAAAGTGTCATAGAAAATGAAATGAATTTCTCAGGTCATTAGCAACAGGTATAAGGAGATGAGGGTGGTGAGCAAGGCTGGAGGCCAAGCTGAACACCCTCACATCATTCCCATATGCATAACACGTCGTATATAGAGTTTTTGTGTACTCATAATTCTCAAAGCCAGTCAGCTTTTTCTCAAGACGGAAGCAGGCGCCACTTTTTATTTACTACCCTGGTCGCCGTCGTCTTGCTCGTCCAACGATGAAAGTTGCATTAACACAACTGAGAGTTCGTTCTGGTTTAGCCAGTGCCATGTGCACTGCAGCATAGTACACAAAGTATCACAATTTAATGTTCTATTGTATACGTACACATTTACACACACTCTTGAGTATTCAAACAATACCTTGATTTATGTCCGTATGTACTACAACTACCTACGTGTAAAATAACATGCTCATCACACACAAAGTCCCTGTTTTGCCAAGCTTAAATTAATTTTTTTGTTCCACAAAGAGACATACACACAGGCCTTGGACTTGTTGGCATATCAAGCACACGCCGGATTTCTTGCTCTTTAGCAAGTTGTGAGAGTTGGTATTGTAATGAATGTCCCTATGTTCCTGGCTGTCTTCACCAGGTGATGAATGTTTCACACACGGACAGCCAGACTGGTGAATGATCAGTTGGGGGAAAGATACAGGGATAAGATTACGGAAGACTTCAAATAGGGCGAACTCTCACTGCCCCTTCCCTGCCAACATGTATAAAAGAGAAGGAAACGGCAGAAAATGAGCCGCTCAGCTTCATCATCATCATCTTATACTTTACATCGTAGTACTTAAATACTATGGGACTTTAAGGAGCATTGCAAGGTGTTTGCGTCGCGCCAGCATGTCCACTACACCAGACAGCCACCATAATTCTTCTCTCCACCTCGATCTTTCTTTCCCATGTCTCTCTTTTTAAACACACGCGGCACCTCCGGCGGCCGGCAACAGTTGCCTTCACTACCATACTACAACAATGTCGTCAATTCCTTCATAATCCCTTCGCTCTCCAAGTCTCTGTCATCTCTCCAACCATAAGTCGTGGAAAAGGCAATAATCTTAAACCTACACACCCACACAAACTTTGAACTTGAGAAACAATTCTCGTATCAACAACCTCAACGGATATTTAATTTGATGGTGAAGGGCCCTGAATAGTGACCTCTTAATTAAGACACCCATCTTGCACTTATCTTGTACTCATACAGTGATACTAGAGGCTACATAAGTTGGTATAGACCTTTAATGTAACAGCAATTCAATGATGACTAGCAAGTAATCAGATTTAATTTTAAATATTAACTTCATTTCCTGTCTTCATAGGTTGTTGGTGCCCTATATGAACAGCTGCATCCACGTGCTGACTCATCTGCAAGCCATCTGAGTACTTGCTTGACCCGCTGTCTGTCCTGTCGTTGACACCACCCCGGACACATTGGGGGCAAAAATGTATAAACTGTCTAATGCATGTGACAATAGAAGCATTGCCAAGTCACACACAAACAAACACACGACTTATTATCATATCATGGAGTCGTCTCTATTTATTTAACCACCGTTATCCATACAGGGTGAAAATTATGCCCCTAACTCCCCCTCCACCTCAGCCACTCTACATAAGGTGACATTCTAAATGAAAAGTACGTGCTTGTACTTATATAACCGAAGGAAGAGAGAACATGGAGTTATACGCAGAGAGATACAATATAATTACATATTCTTAAATACCGAGTCAAAGCATCTGGTTGGCGCTTGCTGGTTCCTGACCGAAAAGAGATAGGACGACAAGTATGATATGATAAGATAATTATGATAATTAACTTGAAAAAACAATGTCGTCTACGGGCGGTTCAAGATTCCACAGTCCTCATAAATTAAAACCTACTGTGACCAACTTCTTCCCATTCACAAAGGGGAAGAAGTTGCTTGCTTGCATGCGACCGGCACAAACTCTCTTCACACCTCTAATGAGAAAGGTATGAGAAGAAAGAGAAACTGCATAGATACATACATATGAATGAAGGAAGAGTAATTAAACTTACCTGATTGACGAGGTGCTGGAACGGCGGTGCGGAGGGGTCAAGTCGATCCAGGTCAGTATGGAGCGCAAAGTCTGACAGGGCCTTCCATGGCGGTTGGTAAGAGTGAACTTCAACCGGGTTCATTCCTAAAGGACTCTCATGCCTCACTGGACTTGATGCAATCATGGGGATACCCTGCATCGTCCCATAGCCCAACTTTCTTCCTTCCTGTAACACCAACAACACAAGAGAAACATACCATTAATCTAGTATTCAAAATCAAATATGCTCACACGCATCGCATCACAAGCACACACATCACCCACGCATCATATTCTCAGCTTGATTGAGCATCAAGTCTAATTCCATCCGACACACTGGCTAAATGTCTCACGGAAAAACTTGGCGATAAATGCGAATGGCTCCATATCCAATGCCAAACTCAATTACCGCGGTGCATCAATCACAAAAACCATGAGGCATATAGAGCGTTCCCATTCCTCTCTCTCGACCTTCCCACCCGAAACTACGTAATCTTAAGCAGCTCACAAGGACGGCTCACATTTCACCCAAACCCAAACTCCTGTCACTTCGAGTGGAGCAATCCAGCCCTCATGGTACACTATATATATACACTTTTCCCTCGTCCCCATGCCCTTATTCCATTCACATTAACGTGCAATTAGAAAGCCCCCTGGCATGCACCAAACTTAATAAAAAACTGGTGGCAATAAAGCACACACAGACACCCTACCAGTCAGCTTTCATTCTGTAGGGTTCCAATAATACACTTGTCCCTCTCTTTACGTCACTCTCTCTCCCCTCTCAATGCATCTGGCCTGACATCATCAGTAGATTTTATGCATTCATCCGTCCTGGAGGCTGGCAAATGAGCAGTATATATTGCTGCTGCTGGTGCATCAGAGTAATCATCCTGATTATCCGTCCATCTATCTGCAATGACAAACATGAGTCCCTCACACCATCATCCTCCATTTACGTGCAGCATGATTAAGCTGTTATCCAGCCCATAATTATTACTACACAGACCTACCCCGCACAAACCCCATCTGTCCCTCCAAAGCGCCGCCGAAACCAGAGCGACTATTAAGATGACATTAGGTTTTTTAAAGGTACACTCACGCACCGCTCCGCGGAAAAAGACTCGGAAAACTCGTGTCGCGTGTTTGTAAACTTCCGTACAGCATGGAGGGACTGGAAGCATAGCGGAGTAACCACCGTCTGTTTAATATGCTCTCGCTTATTATTATTACGCAAAGCTCAAGGGACATTTATCGGATGCATGCATGCATACATACAACAACCAAGCAGCAAGAGTCACATAATTGTTTCCCCCGATTAACTTTGTAAGGAAAATGAATATTAGGAGTCAGTGAAGGACAGATGGGTTTCTAGCCTCATCATCGTCCCCAAGGACCATCCCGCCTCAATGCCAACTGCACAATGATGAGTGTGTGGGACGTTTGCTGTGGCGTCGAGCAAGCGACTGGAGTGTGGTGGTGAATGCACCAACAACAACATTCCCCGTTCCGATACTCTCTCTCTCTCCGTATCCGTGACTTGTTTAGTATAATCCCTTGAATATTTCATGTCACATTCCCATTAATGTTTTACGCTGACATTCACACTGCACGCCCTCCATGCTCTCACAATCCCGTCCTCCTAAAATTCACCCTCCTTCCTTGATCCGCATGCGAATTTGAACTTGAGTAACACCACCGACTGACTCTTTCACAGCTTTGTCCATGCATTCACACGAGGCGGTCTAGTGTGTCCCGACTTTATGCATCGTATAAACCTAGCATAACAACAAGATTATCAAAGTCCAATTCCATTTTCCACGGCTCCCTAGCTTTTACGATCTCCTTATCCAGACGGACAGACTCATGCGAAATATTAAGATACCTTAA
Organism: Deuterosminthurus bicinctus; assembly: GCA_034698825.1. Taxonomy (NCBI): domain Eukaryota; kingdom Metazoa; phylum Arthropoda; class Collembola; order Symphypleona; family Bourletiellidae; genus Deuterosminthurus; species Deuterosminthurus bicinctus. The sequence continues at coordinate 7,785 of JAQIWI010001822.1, forward strand.
CCTGTCCCACTAAAAAACTCTACATTTGCCATCGTAACCACAAAGGTCTCATAAAACTGGGGGACAACAAAAAATGTGACTTAATTAACCCAGAAGAAAAATACGGTGGGAAGGTGCGACACGTCCGGAGGAAACGCAACGTAAAATAATGCTCATTATATTCACCCTTAAAGTCTTTGAATTCGTAAGTTATGCCTGCCTATTAGCCTGCATCTATACACATAGGACGGTGAGACGGCAAGAGAGTAAACTCGACATAGTTAACTCCCACTACGCTGTATTCCAGTCGTCATGAATATTGGACAAACACATGGGAATATATTCTAACTCCCTTCCTTCTTCACAACAACTAACTTGCTTAGATTATTTAACAGCTCGAAAGCAGACTCTCCGTTCCTTAGGAGTACGTCCGAGTTGCGAAAAACACTTCTTTCCCTCGAGTAAACTATCACGCACCGGACCAGACGAGGCATGTACTAATCCTTCATATTCACACACACATAATCCAGACGTGGCAAAGCAGTTGAAGTTACAGCAAAAGATGAACTCAGTTACCTTTTCTTGTTGTTGCATAATCTTCATTGCAATAGCCTTCTTTTTATCCTTGCATCGTTTATTTTGGAACCAAACTCGGATCACTCGAGGACTCAGAGCCGTCATCTCTACCAACTGTTCTTTCATAAGGGCATCAGGCCGAGGATTTGCATTGTAGCACGTTCTTAGTGTGTGCAGCTGCTTCTCATTCAAAACTGTTCGCACCCGCGTCGGCTTCCCTTCACCGGATTTACCCGACCCACGACCTTCACGCAGCTTGCCCGGTCGGCAGCTCCCCGACTCGGATGAGTCTGTAAGAAAAACAATCATCTCCATTATTTCAATCCCCCCAATCAAATATATACACATGCATCTTTCTCAATCACAATCCACGTTTAAGCTTTCCATCTCTACGCAACCCTGGTCTTTTTTCCACTTCTCTACATCCTCGTCTCTACACCAACAAGCTCCCACCCGTGTCGCCTTAGCGCTGCATATTTTCATTTTCCATCTGATAGATTTCATAAGAGTGAGCAAGCAAAGGCGTCCCTAACGTACACACACAATCATCAGCCTCCCTCCGTAGCCTCATTCTCCTTAAAAAAAATCCCACTTGACAACTCAATCAAATGTAGATGCGGACTGAAGCTTTTGTACAAACTTGGCTGTATAATAACCTCGTGCGGAGTCCACACTCGATTCTTTTATTAGCTCCGCATACACACAAACTATCCTCTTCACAGTCTCCCACAGATTAACCCTTTTAAAATCTCCTTCTCTTCCACACAATTATTATTATTACTTTTGTTATTTCAGTAACTTTTCAATTCACCCTGCGCTTTTTTCTAAACTTTCACTCCGAACAAAATTCTAACATTTTAAGTTGCATATGGGTGACAAAATGACAAACTCATACATACATATATACAGATATGCCACTTTGTAACAACCATGAAAATCAATTATTATCCCCATATAAACCAAGAGTTTGAGGCGAATATAAGTGACAAGCGTGCGCTGATACTGTACGCGAGTTTTCTTTTATATTACGAAGGCGACAAGAACATGTGTGCTCGCCTATATTCCATGGCATGAATTTTTTTTCCACCCTTCTAATTAAATTACATTCAATCATTGCATAAGCTTTTAATTCATGAGATTACAGGGAGGATGGGGAGGTCAGTTGAACTGCGTTCAACACCAACACAGGAGGAGATCACTCCAAATATTTATGTTTCTTCCATTGATTAATACGAGTGAAAAAACATCCGTTTTTCACTGCGCACACGCAATACATTTACACACTTCTCTATCAGGCTCAAATGTATACGAACTCAGCCCTCTCAATTTAATTCACACATGCTTCATTACAAACAGTAGCTCGCTGCTGGAGTTGTTGCTGCTGTTGTTATTTCGTTATCGCTCCCACCATCTTATAGACCTCACACATAACAAGAGCGCGCAAATGTTCTCCTCCTAGTATATACTCGTTCACTTTCACACAGAAGCTTAAGGAGGGTGCAGCAAACCACTGTGATAAAGTAGACAAGGCTGCAGGAGAGTATGAGATGGAGCTAACCTGGAGGCTTTGTGAGTCAGTCTGTTTCTCTACCATGGAAACTTACAAAACCGACGCCATATTTGATTATGACGAGGTCAACTACATATCTAGCTCTGTATCCCTTCAATCTTCCTTTCTCGTGTTCTATCAACTGAAGCCATCAAATTATTTTTTAATCCTCCTCTTTAGACACAGCAACTGTAGTATAGGACTAGAAGAAAGGGAAAGATATATATACACTTGGGCCTAAAGGCCACATATCCATCAAACATCACTCCTACAATACACAAACATTGCTGGGGTAACAAGCTGAGATCCGCTTGTGATAAATCATATTTCCGTCCAATTACTCTCATTCCCAAAAAATTATCCCCGCAAACAACTTCTATCTTCTTTAGACTAGACATTACGCGTGCAGAAGGCCCTTCAACCTTATACTGTCTAAAAACGCATTCTCATCAACAATAAAGCCACACGACATGACAACATAAAGTCATACATAGAAACAGCTCAATCTGGCCATTCAATTATTCTAATATTAACAGAAAACAGGGAGGAGCAGAAGTTGAGTCTCTGTCCATGACTATTGTGACGGCACAAGTTTAGAATTTCATTGTTGTTCAGCGGCACAGAAGCGTAACATGCTGAACAGTTGTGCATCCTCTTGTCACACACTGGCTCAATCAGTTCACCACGACCGAGTCTGGCGAAGCATTGCCATGTACAAAGTACATTCACATTCACAACTATCCCATACTGTACAATATATATATTCCCGGTGAAACTATGGCAGAACAATGAAGCAGGTCGTCCTCAAGCCCATCGAGTCCTCCTTTAAAAACCCATTACCAATGCTGCCTTATGACCCGGGTAGCCTCTCTGTTTTTCACATCTCTCTTTCTCTTTCCTCGTGCCCTTACCCCATCCATCCACAATGCCAATCATAAAGTCTACCAGCCTTACATGTCACCTCCGTAGACCACCACACCGGAACCACCACTACTTCATCAGCCCTGCTATTGTTTTTCCATCCATAGTACGTCTCGCACTCATTACTACATAAGGGCATAAAATCAGCACCCCTGCTGCTAATACAGTTACCCTTCCACACAGTTCTAGTCCCATGAATATTACACATACACAAAGCCAGCCCATTTTTCTTTTCATTCACTCACTGCACCACTCATTCATTCATTCATCATCATGGCCCATTGATTCATACACAGCTTATTCCCTCTCGGATCACAGCAGATGATTTACTTAAACGAACATTACATTACCCCTCGCACTTGTCAGGCTGAATATTAACCCATTATATAGTCAGTATAAATGGCAAGTCCGCACAACTTGACCTTCTTCTATGCACCCCTCGATGAATACTGTGACTTGAGAGAATGTGGCCATTTCTATTATTATTATTCCAGCTCGAAAACACCTAACTCGCAGCTCCAGTGATTAGTAAATTATTCACAGCCTGAGCGGTCAATTCTACTGCTATATGATCACACTAATACCACTGCTATCCACACCATTCTTATCCTATCCACAAGTACAAAGCAAGCCTAAGCCCGTCTGCTCAACTAATATAGAAAGGAAACACACATGTAGTTTGACTCAAGTTGACAGCTATATATTCTATTCATAATTTCATAGGCGCAGAGCCTGTCCGCCCATGTTCATACTGATAGATTAGGCACATGGATGGACATAGCAGGGAAAATTTAGCATGAATTATTCCCCCGCAAAGACAAAGACATGATCGACAGGAGTAGCATAGTCTTGAGCAGTGGGCATGAATAATGCATTCATTGGACACGCCATTGCTCAATACCGACGGAGCTATGGCCACATCATATCACCCTTCCCAACATCTCAACTTTGAAAGGAGGTTGTAGACTTTTGAAAACTAATCTAAAATTAATAATAAATTATACCCCGTTTCACCGTTTACAACCTCATTGCTGCCTGTCGCCTAAAAGACTCGTCCGTTCGGCGTGTTCTCGAGCAATCACCCAAGAGACTGAGCAAATTGGACTGCATTCCATCCATCCAGACGATGTGCCACAACAACCAACAATGAAGGCCTCATAATTAAAAAGCAATAAATCCCCTATCAACATACACACAATCCTCTTCATTAAATTTTCAATAATATCGAGAGATAGATAGAGAGTGGTGTACACTACTAGAGAGACTAACTTGATGATAAGAGAGTCCATACATCAGCAACAACTCTTTTATGCCGATCATCATATACCAGTCGCCATTAATTACACTTGCTTCTTCCTCTTCTTCTTTTTGTTATCCTCACAGCAATTATGATGATAACTTGTTCAAGTCAGCTCACGTCTAGAAGAAAATCGTCGTCCATGTAGCTACGCACGACCGCCTGTATACATACTCGTAACCTTAGTCTAATAACACTACGCACTATTCTCGTCTCCTCTGTGTACGCATGGATGAGGATGATGAGTTTATTTTATCAATGTTCAACCGCAGAAATTCTATTAGCCACCAAGGCATTATTACTTTTATTGGTTTAGGAAATGAATTATGGGACCGGAGAGAAGCCGAGGAGAGGGCCATTTACATTATTATTATTACACTCATCCATAATACAAAGTCATTAATATTATGACCATATACTGAGTCACATCAATTGGTCCTTTACATTTAGGATTCATTTATGGTCTCAGCAGCTGATACCCTACAATGATACAAACAAGCTTAAAGTCTGTCCATCATGACAGTAGCACAAGGTTCGTAGGTTTTTGTTCAACACCAAATAAATGCAATTACAGAGTCAAGTTAAACTCCATTTTTTCACCACGCACACGCTTTTCTTATATTGTTGTGTAGATCCTTCTCGCGTCTTTCAATTGTTATTACTTGAAGCAGTCTCATACATGTATCATTTACACAGCGTTTTCAAATGTGCACGCACACTTATTTCAATTCAATCACATCCGTATCCTCGCCTCACTGATCACCATCATCATCATCATCATTAGCTCCTCTCCAGCTGGACTGAAGGGGAGATGGAGCCCTAAGATGTTGTAGCCAAACAATAGCATAACACGCATACACAGAAAATGTGAAGATACTTTGGCTGTTAAGATCTTTAGTATAGGCTAAGATTGCTAAAGATAAGGGATGCCACAGCGTGAGAATCAGCTGAATCAGACGGGATTTTATGGGTCTCCCTATAGATCCTTGAGGGGAAAACTACGTGCGAGTTTCTATCTGAATAGACCAATGCTTGCAGGCTGCAGTCTTGTCTCTGTCTCTCGTTCTCATCGTCGTCTCACCCCCCCATGTCGTTGACGATAGCTGTCATTGGCAATTATCCCTTCAAGATATTATTGGCTTCGGCTCCGGTGACTTTGGCGAGAGGGTCTTTCTCTCCATGTCTCGCTTCCTCCAACTAACTCCCTCTTCTCTCCTCTTCGTCCTCCTCCATCTATCCGCTTCACTTACTGTTTTTCTCGAAAATTTATAGACCTTCCTCTCGCTCTCTCAAACACACAAACATACACACACGCTACACTCGTCACTCGTCGCCTACTCCAGCCACAGGATACGATAAATCTCTCCCACTCAATGTAACTACAACCCATCATCAATGCACTCTGCTCACATTGTGTGCAGCGAAAACAATGACTTCACTCTTCTGCATCAATTTCCCTCATTCTCAATGAAAGCCCAATCATGGGACAGAGTCACCTCATGGTTGACAGTGATGCAGCAGAAATGAATCGCGACAATCTATTCCCTGGAGGAATTATTCCATGATGATAATAATAATAACAATCTTTCGATCCTTGAAATGATTAAAAATTCATCAGGCTCATCATATACGATCAGTCTCAATTAATTCAGCATGATTAAAATGCATCAGCATTCCCTACAAGTGCAAGTTGCTCATAAGTGGCTTAAAGTTAAATCTCTAATGAGCTAATAGAGCAACGTGGAGTCACTCAGTGCGCTAATCCAGTCGGTGGATATGCAGTGTGATAGGAGCGATAAACAGGGCTATTGTATTCTACAGTCATGCATCCAAGTCTCTCCACCTGGATGTGTATGAGTGTGTGTACTTAAGGATATAAAGAGGAAGAGTAAACGTGGAATTTGGGTGGGCTCTCTCTCTCTCTCTTTCACTGGTCTGGTCTTACAACAACGTTCATCTCCTCCATTTACCAGGTCCTCGTCGTCGTCCATAATAAGAAGAAACACTACCTGCTGGAGAACAATCATCAAGTATGCCGACAATCGATACGAGCATGACAATGCGATGGCAATCATCATCACCATCATAACCATGATGGCACTGATCAAAAAAGCAGCCTTCTCCGTCTTCCCTATGGGCTAAAACCACATAAAAAGTACACAATATGCGCGCGCGGCTCTTCCTTTGAATTCCCTCTTCTATTTACACAGCATATGTTGTCTGCGCCCTACACACACACACTCGACGAATTTCTGTTATCGTTTTAACTTATTATTTACATGCACGTCAAGGTATATATAGGCTACAAAGGATCTATCTTAAGGACGATGATGTCCACGCACATCGATTCATCCCCTTACTTAAAGCCAAAACAGTCCTCTTCTCATATAACATCATCGTAGAGGTCCGTATAGTACACGCATCACAAAGTACACACACTGTGAGTCAATGGGTTCAACATGGAGTCCAATGCAAACATTGAAATAATTCAGTGGGATACAAAATAAGAGACAACGAGAGAGAGAGA
>JAQIWI010001823.1:0-14630 GCA_034698825.1 Deuterosminthurus bicinctus
GACCATTTACAAGTCCGGGCAGGCAGGGCAACATGTGCATATGGCATGAAAATTGTGTCATCCACCCCGTGGCTTTTTATATCCATCACTCTCTTCCCTCAGTCACTATAAGCAATTTTTATGAATGCATCCCTAGAAAGAAAGAGATCGAAAGACAGGAAATTGTATTGAGCCATTGTATTGGGTCGTTTTATGATTCTCGAAGTGCGACTGGTTCATATTATTATTATTACTGTCCCACTACTCAAGGGATACATAGAATGAAAGGAAAGTTGTACACGCGGCTCTGACTCTCGACAGGAGGAAATGCGGAAGATTAGGAGGGATTTTGCATATGGAAGAAGTTTGTTAAACACTTGATCACGCACATAAACACATGATGACAGGGTTTATGAGGCGAGAAAAATAGTTCATTTTGTCAAATCTCATGACGTTTTTTGGTGGTTTACAACAATAGCTATGTAGATTAGGATGAAAAGTGATGCACGGGTTAAGGACCTTGCATCTCTTTGCACCTTGCCTGAGCTATATGATGCATTTATTGTGCTTTATAGAGCTCCATATGAATATACAGGGTCCCACATAACCTTTTTCTCCCCCACTACAGCAGCAACTACTGAACTGATTTTCGTCCAATATAGCTTATTTTAACGATAATTTAGTTGCGGATCTCCTCCATTTTAAAATTTTGAAATCGGTAGAAAAACAGCGAAATTGTAGGTCAAAATGTGAAGAAAGGTCGAATTCTCAGAATTTTCGTCCCGCAAGACAAATCTTTCCCCCATACGGCAGGTACCACTGCACCGATTTTTGTCCAACATGGCTAATTTTAAAGAGAATTTAACTACCGATCTCTTCCGCTTTAAATTTTAAAAATCGGCTGACAAAAAACGAATCTGCAACCAAAAACACAAAAAAGGTCCAAAACAGGGAATTCCTCTGGTTGCCCCCAGCGCCTCGCTTAGCCGCAAGGCACCCCGCAAATAACATCAGGAGATTCCGAAATTTTACGTCATCATTTTGAATGTCTTTGAGAACCACGTGGTGTGCAGAGTTGAGGTCTTCCAATTTCCCATCGGTATTGGGAAATGAATCGACCTTGCCGATTCATTTCTCAGAATTCGACCTTTCTCCACATTTTGACCTGCCATTTCGCCGTTTTTCGACCGATTTCAAAATTTTAAAATGGAGGAGATCCGCAACTAAATTATCGTTAAAATAAGCTATATTGGACTAAAATCAGTTCAGTAGTTGCTGCTGTAGTGAGGGAGAAAAAGGTTATGTGGGACCCTGTAGTATGATCACAGGAGCTCTAAAGAATAATTTAGTGACATAATTGATAATTGTGTATTACATCATATTGTGTTATGTCATGAGGCAAGATGAATGAGTGAAGTTGACAACCGTTTTTGCTTTTTCACTGTTTTCACCATCAGCTGGTCTCCATTTTTTATTTTAAGCAAACAACTTGTGTAAGGGGCTTGGATTCGGAACCTAGATGAAGATGCTAATGGTAAAATTAACTAACTTTGTCACGACATCCAAACACTTTTAGCAACAGTCATGTGCAAGTCTCGGTGTACTAACTCACACATCTATAGTGTTCATATTCATGCAGTACATCCCGAATTCAAATGTTCGGTATGATCATGCTGCTCTCAAGAAGGAGAAAGTGTAATTTGATTTATTCATAAGTTTGTTTAATCTTTCTAAAAGCACCCGATAATTACAGAGTTTTAGGAGAAAGTAACCTGTGTCAACAAGAGAAAGTGGAGTCTGGAGAGTCTGGAGAAAATTTAACGGACAAAAATTTTGGATGATTACTTTCTCCATTTAAATAACATGGGGAAAATATCAACTTCCTTTTACCCGTTTAAAAAAATGGTACAAACTCACCTCTTTAATACTGCTCTCGCTCCTCATTAATTTACAAAATTGTTGTAAATTATCACCCTTTCTTATATTATTTACATTGTGGTGAGCTCCAGGAAGAACACAAGTTATAATTGTCTGGGACAAACAGGGCCCTATTATGTCCTTACAATCTTCTATATATTTGCGAAAATCTTTTTTTGGAACGAGGCTATCTCCTCCTAGACCCTTTGACCGATGTCCAAGTGCAGTACACCATTCGAAAGCTAATGAAATGGCGGATGGCCCTCGGTATATTAGAATTCGGATTTCGGACCGGAACAGCTCTGAAACCCGGGTTAAAGTTTAAAAATGTCGGTTTTTCGTTGGTTTTGGCCTAATATGGTCGTGTGACCCATTGTTTTACTCAAAATTTTATACTGAGCATGAATCTGATCTCAAAAATTCATTTTAAAGATTCATGTGGCACATGGTGACATGTCCATGGTCACTTTGGGTCGGTTTTACCTTGAAAATCATGTAATACCTCAAAATGCTCGCATGCTCCATGCGAGTAAACCTGGAATGGTTACTTTATGATATGAGAGAGAGATACTGCTCCTTGATACACACACGCGCTTATGGGGATGTAAAAATGGACACAAAGGGATGCACGACAATAAATAAATAGACGAGACTAAGGGCAGTTAACTTTAGTAACTAACGAAGGGTTTAGTTTATTCGTTACGACTTCACTTTATATAATATACTTGAAAATAATACCAATAAATACTACTGAAAATATTGCCCTAAAATATCCCACTAATTACTCTGGTAGAAACTACTCCGTCAAACTGGCAACTGGCTTAGACTTCACTGAATGCTATCCAAACTCGGACTGACTGTTACTGGCCACTTGGCCCCATTTTATACCGTGTCACTGGAAAAAAGGACCGCGCCAACATTGACCTCAATAGTTGTGCCTTGACATCTACACTGGGGATTAGTGAGCTAAAAATAACTCCTTGACCTACTTAACCTAAATGGCGGTGGCGGGACCGCCTCGCATACAAAGAGTAAACAAAGAGTTGCCTCATTAGCATATTTACATACTTAAAACTAATTACAATACAATAAGACTTAACCTAGGGGTTTTCCAGTTGTTTTCTCACACAATCAAAGGGTATCATTATTACAATATCCAAGGGATTACACATGGGATTTCCCACATCATGACTCACATACAATATTTACTGGCTCACTCCGTTAGATACCATGGGCTGAACTTGGCAATCTCGGACCCATGGACATGTCAACGCATGTGATTTCAAGACAAAGGCCATGTGATACCTTAAAATGACCCCAGACACAAAGCGTTTACCAAAAACAATAGAAAAATCACAAGTAGGCCACCCACTAACAGTCGGTTATCGGGATCAAATTAAAGTCCATTATCCGGGCCAAGTTACCGTCGGTTATCGGGGCCAAGTTATCGTTGGTTATCGGGGCCAAGTTACCGTCGGTTATCGGGGCCAAGTTACCGTCGGTTATTGGTACCAAGTTACCGTGCGTTATCGGAGCCAAGTTATAGTCCGTTATCGGTACCAGGTTACCACCAGCTATCGGGGCCAAGTTACCGTCGGTTATCGGTAATACGTTACCGTCCGTCGGTTATCGGGGCCAAGTTATAGTAAATCATGGGGCCAAGTAATTGTGAGTTATCTGGGCCTTGATAGGGTGAGCTTCTGGGCCCGAATTAGAATGAGTTACAGGAGCCAAGATAGTGAGAAACTTAAGGTTAACATGTCCCGTTGCAACTTTTACGACGTCCGTAGGACGGCGGGCACGCTAGTTAACATTAATTGCAATAACAGTCACAGTAAAAATGGAACGAACATTGTTACGTAGCACTTGCACGTCCCCGAGCCCGTGCTATTATTTTCGTATATTACTTAGAAAACACAACATGGTAAGTAGAGAACCATTGGAATGAAAAAGGAACAGACTATCAGTTTGGTGTGTTTGTTTGGAGCATTAGAAAAACACTTTTTTATCTGACTAAGATACAAATTAATAGCTAAAACTATGACCTTCCTAAGTCACGGCAGCACCCCACTACGTCCAATTTCTGCAATAAAGAGAATGTGTTGTCGAGCCGACATAGCTACCATTAAAACAAGGCTCGTAACCATGTCAAGCTGTGAGCTCCACAGATTTTTCTGTACAACAGGAGCAGCGTGACATGGTCATTTCACCAGCATATTCTACCTTATAGGACTAAATGAGTCTGACAGAGAACTGCACCACCTGGACGCCCCCCAACTCTTCGAAAAATTATGGTGAGGTCGGTGTTTTTATTTGACCTCGAGTTCACGAGATATTAGGGGGTCATAGGTCAGATATCTAGTTTTCTGGTATAATACCCAAAATAGCGGCAAACCGAGATCTCCATAATTTTTATCGCTATCGAAAACCCCATCATCTGTTCTTACTTTTCCCGTATTGTCAATTCGAAAACGTGACCTTTGACCCCGATTTACCCGAAAGCGCCACCATGGAATCCGAAAAAACGTTACCTGGGGATAGTCAGGGTCTTGGCGCTACCAGTCTGTATTTTTTTCAGAATTTTTAACAGACACCATCCCCTGTTTTTGTGAAAAAACCCGCGGTGACCTCTTGACCTCAAGTGACCTTCGAGAAAAATTTGGTCTACCCTAGGGTTTTCGGGGTCGAGAAAAATTATAGTTTATTATAGTTTATTGTTTCCAACGATTATTTCGAGTACATTGCGAATGAATGTAGAGGATGATCGTTTAGCTAAACTGGGTGCATTATGTCCAGGGTATATCATACGTGAGTGTCATTGAATTCTCTCGATCCTGGGCTATTTTATGTCTGTTTCTTTTTCAATGCAAAGTAAAGAAGCACCATTACAAACCATACCACCATTCCACTTTCACCTTCTATCTATTGTTTTTTCTTGAAAAATGGAAAATTTCATGGTCTATGAAAGAGAAGAGTGTAGCCTTCCGTTGCCACCATCCTCAGACATTAAGGTCGGGTGTTTGCCCGTAAGCCTCCCATGTTTTCCTTCACGCTAATACAAGACGGGATCAGAACACCATGTGAACATTTTAACATCTCTCTTTCACTTTTTTTCTCCCATAAACTTTCTCCAAAGTCAATTCGCCGAGGCCAATAGAAGGCGAATAAGCTAACTTGAGAATAGGCCTGTACATTCCAGCGGCCTAGGAGAATACACAATAGCCACACACTTATCATGTCGTGAATTGTGAAATGCTTCACTGGATCTTTGTGCCACAATATATTTCAAAGGCATCCGAGGTCAGCCAACCAGGAGCGGGTGTGACACGTGTGTCCCCTGTATAATCCTCCTTACTCTTATCACTGGCCCTTAAGGCCTCCAGCATCTAATGTGTGCAATGCCCAGTATCATACATACTTGCTAATGAGCTCAATTCTATAACTTGCTTACCGTATTAGACGCCATAAACGTTGACGGAGTGATAGCAGCCAGTCCAAATTTTGCAGCTCGCTGTTGAAGCTTGTCCCTATCGGTGCTTGCGAGTGCAGCATCACTTGCAAACTTCTCTTGACGTAATTTGGAACGGTCGGCAGCAGTCACTGGAACCTTGAGATTGATTTTCAGGCCATGCGCTGATGTTCCCGACTCTGCAGGTGCAGTAATGACCGCTCCACCGGCTGATGGCTTTGGAGGATTAATTGTTGTCGTCTCAAACTTGGCCACAGGAGCTTGGACTGGCTCTCTGCTGATTTTGATCTTCTTTGCAGCACTTGCACCATCATCAACACCCGGAGCATTTCCATTCCGTTTGGCGTCGGCAGCGGGTGCCGTAGTCTTGGCTAGAGTACTGCTTCAGAATTGGCAAACAAAATTGCTCTGGCTGTAGAATATCAAAAGTTTTTTATGAAACAAAGTGTATACCTCCTACGGGCCTACACTGTATAGATGATAGTTATAATTGCCTTTACCTTAATATGTGACCGGATTTATATCCTGGTAGTCACAACCCAGCTGTATTCAATTGGGATAAAATCCCTCGATGATGATGATGATTCCAATAGATTGACCCTTATGGGATGAGTGTGTTGGTCAGATGTCCAGAATACGTCCTCCGTGATGTGGCAGTAACTTTTATTCCTGGACCCAAGGGACACTCCAACTCAAAGAGTCAGTAATTGCCCCGTGGCACTTCAGTTCCAAAATGACAAGTTCACGTTTTTCCTAATTCACTTTGCACTAAAGTCAACTCACTGTGTATGGGTATTAGTCCCCCCACACACTCACACGCACTTCGATCCGGTTCGAAGGACCAATAAAACGACTGAAATGCGAATTAGTAATAAATCCGAGAACTCAATGCTTGAAGATAGGTCGATAGGTGGATGCAAAAGTGTTTGTGATTGAGAGCAAACTTGGATGTAAAAAGATAGAGTGAATCTTAATGAAAAGGAAAAGTGAAGAGAGAGATTATTACAGATGTTCACAGTGTGAGATATAAAAACCAAATACCAATTATTACATGATGAGCAGCTTACTCTAGATACAGTATGAAGAACGATTTGGCATAAGAACACACTAATACCCGCTAGAAGAAAAACGCCCCATTAAGATGTGTCATTCATACGGGAGTGCCATATGATAACATTACAATTAAGAACTACCCCATAAGAATACTATGCGGAAGCTCACTGACCTGAGAATGCTTACCCAGCATTCCTTCCAATGATTCAGCTACTAATACAAGGTTCAAGTTCATACTGACCTACTGAATGAAGCTGACTTGTCAATAACAGCAATCGCTACTTTAATAAAAATCATTCCCCAATTATCAACCTTTAACATATTATTATTAGTTCTTATATTACATGCCAAGTATTGACACTTTGAATATGTATTTTTAATTTAATTTCTTTGTATTTTCATAATAAATTTGTATTTCTGCTGGCATTACTGTGCCCGATAATAAAATAATTCCGGCATGAAATTCGGGGATACGACTGATCTGATCGAGGAGGGTTCCGGCATTGGGAAGAGCACGTTTTTTGCGGGTATCATCACTCTTGATAATAAGGACAACCGGTAGCGAACCATCATCCGGGAGACGAGCAACAACTCCCGCGTTGATTGGGCGAAAGTTTTGGACATTCTGGCAAACCAAATTACATGAAAGTAATTAACTGAAATAATATTATAATGTTAAAATGTATTGATTGCTTACAAAAAGGACAAGAGTTGCGAGAAATAAGGTGGCGTTGCAGGCCTTCATTGTTAAAGATAATTTGTCAAAAGACAGACGAAGGTTTCTATAGGGTTGAATAGATGAAAGTTGCAATGGTTGCAATAAAAGTTGAATGATGGCATGCTCAAATCCAACAAGAGTTTTTATACGAAAGGAAAGAAAAGCTTTGAAAATTCTTCCACCTCACTGCATAATACCAACTGTGCAAACTTGGTCCACCTGTGTCGGTGTTTTCTTCAGTTTTTTTCCTACAATAATAAATAATTATAAAATTTCCCGAGTGTTCCTGAGGGAAGGAGTCTTCTTATTCTAGAAACACCTGTAGAATCTATCAATTTGAACTAACTTTTCCCCAACTGTCATCTGGATTGAGAGGATGATCTCAGAAACTTATTTAAAAGCAATGAAATCGCAAACAAAGTAGGTGAGCTTTTCCTGGCGAGCGTGAGGAAAAAAGAGTGCTTGTGGTATTTTTCCAATTGCCTGACATCTGATTTAGTCGATTTCGGCCAATTTTTCCGCCAAGTACGTGGATCCGAATTTCAAGGATACTTTGATGAAAATTATTTGAATAGTAGAGTGTGCAGTGACAAGTGATGAAGAAATTGAACTGGCTGTTTATTTTTCTACGTCAGCTTGAGAAAAAAAATTATTGAGCAATTAATCCTATTGACTACCATGTGGTACGCTGCAGCGCGCTGGCAGCAATCCTCGCAGTTCAGTCTGAAAGCTCACCGCGCACGGTTCAGTGCGGTCGTCGGTTTTGGTTACAACTTTACCCTTTTGCTCACTCAGTTTAAAATTACCCTCCTGGTCTTGATATGCCCTCTCAAGTCAGTTTCACTTTGTCCTGCTGTTTAAGTTTAGAGCTACCCGTCTATTTCAATCTCGACTTTCAAGTTACCCCAGCTAGCTTAGGTCCAAGATACCCCAGCCAGCTTAGGTCCAAGTTACCCCAGCTAGCTTAGGTCTAAGTTACCCCAGCCATCTTAGGTCCAAGTTACCCCAGCCATCTTAGGTCCAAGTTACCCCAGCTAGCTTAGGTCCAAGCAGAGATGTGTAATCCAACATTTTCGGGATTAGGAATAGGAATTTGGATTATATTTCTCAAATGGCTGGATTAGAATTGTGGAATAAGGAATAAAATTCAAACTATGATGGATTGAAATTTGGAATATGGAATATTTATTTCAAAATGGAGGAATAAAGATTAAGGATTAAAATTCAGAATCCTTTGTGGAATATACAGCGGATTACTTTAACTCAAATTGGTCTCTAGTTATTGCTAACGCTTTTTGATTGATTTCAAGAACTGTATGCATGGAGTTTGTATAAATGTTCTGATGTCGGCAATTAGAGCATTTTTCATGGACATTTATGCAAGTCTCGCTATGCTTTGCCGAGAAATTGATCGTTTGGCACACGGAATTTTTATATGGACTATTGCGCATTTCTGGATTAGGAATATTGGAATAGAAGGACCATGGATGGTGGATTTGGATTAGGAATACGGATTATTTTTTGCTAAAAGCTGGAATAGAAATTGGATTAGGATTAAAGTGAATTGCCAAATATCCCTAATCCTGGAATACTTTATTCCAGGATTACACATCTCTGGGTCCAAGTTACCCCAGCTAGCTTAGGTCCAAGTTACCCCAGCTAGCTTAGGTCCAAGTTACCCCAGCTAGCTTACGTCCAAGTTACCCCAGCTAGCTTACGTCCAAGTTACCCCAGCTAGCTTAGGTCCAAGTTACCCCAGCTAGCTTAGGTTCAAGTTACCCCAGCTATCTTAGGTCCAAGTTACCCCAGCTATCTTAGGTCCAAATTACCCCAGCTATCTTAGGTCCAAATTACCCCAGCTATCTTAATTCAAAGTTACCCGAGCTCGCTTCAGTCCGAATTTCTCCAGCTTCAATATAGCTCAGCTCAGCTCTATCAAGTAACTTCAATCCAGCTTTCGTCCAAGTAACTTCGACCTAGCTTCAGTCAAAGTAATTTCGACCTAGCTTCAGTCATATTAAAGTCAACCTAGGGTCACTCAAAGTAACCCAAGGGGTTCTTCTCCATTACTTTTCCAGTTGTCCAGGGTTCTTCTCCAGCTTGCTTACAGTTGTCCAGGGTTCTTCTCCAGCTTGCTTACAGTTGTCCAGGGTTCTTCTCCAGCTTGCTTACAGTTGTCCAGGCATCTTCTCCAGCGTGGTTCTTGTTGTCCACTGACCTTCACCAGCATGCTTCCAGTTGTCCAAAGTTCTCCAACATGCTTCCGGTTGTCCAGGTTTCTTCTCCATTACGTTTCCAGTTGTCCAGAGTTCTTCTCCAGCATGCTTGCAGTTAATCGGAGTCCTGGGCAAGATTATCGGACACATGCACTCATACTGAATAAGATTCCCGGACTTATCCTGTTGCTGGACAAGATTTCTGGACAAATTCATGCATGCTGGACAAGATTCCTGAACAAGTGCATGCATGCTGGACAAGTCCATGCATGTTGGACACGATTCCTGAACAAGTTCATGCATGCTCGACAAGATTCGTGAGCAAGTGCATGCATACTGGACAAGTTTCCTGGACAAGTCCATGCATGTTGGACACGATTCCTGAACAATTCCATGCATTCTGCAGAAGGTCACAGGAACAGTTGTCGCTTGCTTGAGAAGATTCCTGGACAAGCTCACGCAAGATGGAAAAGATCACACATGAACAGACATTATTGCTAAAGAATATTTGTGCGCAAGTTCATGCATCCTGGAGAAAATCCTGGACAAGTTCATTTTTGCTGGCGAAATTTCTGGACTAGTTAATACTTGCGGGATAACTCACAGGGACAGTCATGGTTGGCTTGAGATGATTCCCGGACAAGTCCATGCATGCTGGAGAAGATTCCCGGACAAGGGGATGCTAGCTGAAGAAGATTTCTAGAATAGTTCATGAATGCTTGAGAAGATTTCTGGAAAAGTACATTTGGGGTAGAGAAGATAGTCTAACTGAAGCAGTCCAGCGTCACACTCTGGGTAACTGGCGAAAAAGTGTGAATGTAGAATTAATTTTGATATTTGATGGGTAGGAGGGATTAACTACGGAGGGCTAATTGTACGGTGGTGTTAACGTACGGAGGGAATAACGCGGAGGGGATATGGTCAGGAGAGCTTGGCGTGGAGGGATTATCACTGACCACGGAGTCAAGTACTTCTATTCTTCTAGCTCCGACAATCTTGCTCATCGCCTCTCTTTCTTCCACTCCTTCCCCATCACGGCACTCGTTCAATTGCTCCAGCAATGGTGTAATTTTTTGGAAAACGTTCTCACTTGATCTCGGATAGCACGGGCCATCACAGTGTTTTTATGAATGAGCCGTGGAGGTGAAGACAGGGACTGCGTAGCCACTATTGTGAGAGTAGATGCTTGCTTTTCCTCAAACTCTCACGAGGATTCCACGCTCAGAGGGGAAACGAATAGTGGGAATATTACACCAGCGTGTCCATGGAAAAGGAGACGAAAAATTGCAAGATGATGAGCTTGAAAACATTGTAACTCCATTTGCGACATGTGGTCGATGTTCACTTTCAGCGCCATGTTGAGTTTTTTACTGAGTAGAAAACTTTACTGGTGGTGATTTAATGGCGACTGAAAAGATATTTACTGCTGGAAGATTGAGATAACAGGGATAATTCCACAATGTACGTTGCCTTATAGCTCACACATGAATCAAGGCAGTGGTTTTTGCCTCCCTCTCACAAGGCTACAATTGCTTTCCAATGCGCAAGTAAATATGTGAATGAAGAACTTATAGTTCATTGAGATGAGTTAAACACTAGACATGTAAACAGCGCTCGCAGTTTACAACCGCACTTATGCGTGCTTGAGAGTGCCATAGTTTTTGTAAATCTGACTTAAGAGACGCATGTAATCCTTTGGTAGTCAACTTATGGGGTAATCAAGAGTTTATTAGACTTGCGAATTCATCGTTAAAATCACATTCATTGTCCTGGAAAATTTACTGGGGAAATTTGTTCTTCTTGGAACTTGAGCAAAGAAGCGTGAACGTCGTCGTAGATTTGAGGTCCGACAGCTTCACGAGCCTTCTTGAGGTACGCAGCAATTTTGGGGTGACCGTTGCTGGCATCGTAATTGCAGAGACCTGTTCAAATCCCACAGCAATTGACATTAGCATTCCAGTTGAGAAAAAATGACTTTCTTCTCTATATGAACTCTTTTGAATATTTACTTACGGGTCATTTCGATCTCTCCAACGGCCATGAGATCAGCAATTGAAATTTTATTGCCAGCGATGAAGTCAGAGCTACCGAGCCACAAGTTCTCTACCAAGTCGAGAGCATCCTCCATCTTTTTCTTGTGGTGCGCCGAGACTTCTGGGGTAGGAGGAACAGGTCCGAGCAGTGCAGGTCTGTGCAGACCGACAGCGTAAAATACGACTGGAATACGAAGTCCAATATGTTGCCAGGAGAGGTACTCATCCAAACGCGCTTGAGCCTTCAAGTCCTTCGGGTACCTATGCTCAGGTATCTCATCTGTCCCTGTCCAGTCTCCACCGAGTCACCTGAACGGGTACGCACGTGCCCAAAGCAACCCTGTAGGTTTAATTTATGAAGTTTTCTACAATCTAAATGTTAAATTTTCTACAGCATCTTAAGTGTCGTTCTTTATACCTGTCCAATGACTTGTACCAAAAGAATTTCTTGGGCTGATTGCATCGAAAATCCACCTTCCAGGCTCGTATCTGCTACAGTGGTGAAAAGCCCGAAATCAAATCCGGGCAGTTTGATAAATTCTACAGTAAACTTAAATGATACATTCAAAGAATTTAGTGAACCATTCAAAGCACTCATTTTCTTTTTCATGCAAAACTTACGGCTCCATCCTAAAGCCACGTAAACTGAGTCCTTTGCTGTTGTTTGTTAAGGAAGAGCGCAATGAAGAATCGTGAATGATCGGGCTCATAGTGCCATAAGAACTTGAACCACCACCGCCAAAACGCTGTGCTCGTTTGTGCTTTGCTTGCTCTATAGATTCTTGGACGTCCGTAAGCTCCTTTCCAAATCATTCCTCACGCTTTGCAAGTCGGGCTTGTTCTTCCGCAGAGACCTAAATGGGAAATAGATGACGGTATTAAACAAATAAAAACTTGCTAATGGACTCAATTTGATAACTTGCTTACCGTATTAGACGCCATAACCGTTGACGGAGTGATAGCAGCCAGTCCAAAATTTGCAGCTCGCTGTTGAAGCTTGTCCGTATCGGTGCTTGCGGGTGCAGCACCACTTGCAAACTTCTCTTGACGTAATTTGGAACGGTCGGCAGCAGTCACTGGAACCTTGAGGTTGATTTTCAGGCCATCCGCTGATGTTCCCGACTCTGCAGGTGCAGTAAGGACCGCTCCACCAGCTGATGGCTTTGGAAGACTAATTGTTGTCGTCTCAGGCTTGGCCACAGGAGCTTGGACTGGCTCTCTGCTGATTTTGATCTTCTTTGCAGCACTTGCACCATCATCAATACTCTGAGCATTTCCATTCCGTTTGGCGTCGGCAGTGGGTGCCGTAGTCTTGGCTAGAGTACTGCTTCCAAGTATACCTGCAGTAGCGCTTGTTGGGGTCGGTGTAGTAGGAGATGTTGGTTCGATTCCCAAGCTCGCTAGATTCTCCGTGTCACTCGTCACATCACCTACACTGTCATCATCATCCTGATCAAATAAACAATATGAGACATGAATGTTGACTCATGATAAGATTGACATCCAATATCCACAACGTACCTCTCCAGCTAACATGGAATCCTCGTCTAACAATGCATCGTCCAATGCGGAATCGTCTGACGTGGGTTTTTCTAAAACACAATAAGTTTACATTCAAAATCAAAAAGTTCACCAACTATTATGTGCACACAACTATCAGCTAATTTCTCGTATTTATTTAGTACCAGAAGTGAGGGCTTCTTGAAGACGAGTGACTAACTCGATCTTTGTGCCAGTAATCGGGAGCCATCCAGAATTAGACATTTTTACAGGTGAAGTAAACAAAAGTACAGAATTCCTGGAATGTTTACTTTAAAAAAATTACCTCAGGTGAGATATTGACTGAGAGTGAGCTGATACTGAAAAGTAAATGGAAACGTCACGAGAGGTCCCGTCCCAGCCCCACGTACGTAAATCCCGCCGCTGCGAGTCCCATAAGAAATACATTACAAACGGTCAACAGGCCCGAGTCCAATGAGCAGCCAGGCCTGAGTGCTGGAGTCGAATGGGATTTTTCCATTCATTCAAATCAGTTGTCTTGTATTCATTCACATTGTTGTTGTACAGAAGAAGAGTCGGTCGGTTGTCAACGGGCAGTCTCTCTGCTCCGAGTTGACACGGTCATTTATAATAATTATTATTTTATTTGTTGTATATCTCTGTTAATAATTAATGTTCGGGTAAACTGATTATTCTACAAATCTACAAGTCTAGCCTGCCTATCAATTTGGCAAGTTGATCGGCTAACGGCCATTCTTGCATTGACAAGAATTTTGGTAAGTTACGTACTTATACTATTAACTTTACATTTATAACTTGATTCATTTACATCCAAGCTTAATTTGTTGCTTATTTAAATGAGAATTGATTTGACGAGGGGATTTTTATTGTTTGAGACGACGGCGGCGTGTTCGTCGCACGATGCCCCAGTGACCGTTTCAAGTCTATTGAACTTGAACTGTAGATTTAATTGTTGATTTAATTGATGAATTAATTGGGGAAAATGCTGTAAGTTCTTGGCAAGAGACAAAGAGGGTCAGGGGAGGTGTCATGGTCACAGGGATTGCAATTTAATGTTTCCATGGGATGGGACGGGTGTTTGACTTGTCAATTTACATAATGTTGACCCGTGATATTTGTTTATGAAAGTTGAATCATTGCTGGCTTGCTTGAGTTTCTTTGAGTTGATTTGCAAAAGAGATGAATGAAAATGAGGTTTAATGTATGAGTGTATATGACTTGTTGAAGTTGAAAATCAGTGATGTGATATTGTTTTCCTTGTGGGTCTTTTCAGTGCATATTTATCTCATCATCATAATAACTATCCCGAGTGGGTCATATTAGCGTTTTTAACAACAAGACCGAGACCGAAGGATCCAGAAGTCTTCAAGTTTCCATTGACGATTGATTAGAAAAGAAGAAAAAGGACTACAGTCAAAATCATGGCTTCTACTCAGACAAACACTGGGGCGGTGAGTTACTGGAGCTATTTTGTTTAACTTTCATGTGGAATCATTCAGGCCATTATTAGGCCAAGTATTAGTAGCACTTTAGTCTGTTTGCATGCCGACTTATTCCGGGACTACTTGTGCGAATTAGCAAGATAGATTTCCCTATCTAGCATTTGCTTGCTCGAGTTTTTGGGCGCTGACAAGTCCTTCATAAAGGACTGAGTCAGTACGGCTTGGCTCACTCTAGAAGAAATTCTATAATAATTATTCCAATCCAGCGTCCCTTGTGCCATT
>JAQIWI010001824.1:0-14629 GCA_034698825.1 Deuterosminthurus bicinctus
ACATGCCGATAGCTTCAAAACTTCAAAAGTTATTAACGAAACAAAGTGTATACCTCTTTCTGGCACAGGCTGTATATTTCTCTGTGCCTGTCTCTTTCTTATCCTGTGAACTCTTCCATGGAAGAATGGGCTGTGGGTAACATGTTCGTGCCAATGGCAAAAGCGGTTCAATGTAGCTTTTTATGTCAGAAACGAGCCTCTCCATTGTACTTCCTTACCAAAGCTGCTGGCAAATCCTGGAATGGCTAAGCAAAACGGCTAATTTTTTCTAAAGTCATCCTTTGGCGTTACTCATCACCTCACAAAATGTGACTGGTCAGTCGTAGTCCAAGTACTCATGAATGCTGTTAGTAATGTCATTGGAAGTACAGGGTCCCGGAGTACGTGCTGTTGCAACCGCCAGATCCGGATGTCAACTCAGTGACCGGCAGTAAATTGAAAACCGACAGTGGCTAAAAATAACTGAACAAGAACTCAGTGGGCCGATGATGACGTCATCCTATTGCGTCGTAGACTTCGGCCTGTGCCGTGTGATGGCTCATGCTCTAGGTTGCCAGGAAATGGGGAGAAATGGGAGGTGACGTCATAGGGAAACAGCGAGGACCAGGATGACGTCATCCTATTGCGACGTTGACTGCGGCCTGTGCTGTGTGATGACTCATGCTCGAAGGTTGACAGGAAATTGGGAGGACCGCAATCCCAACCCTCCTTCTTCCCTTTCATCTTCATCTGCTCACGCAATCTCACGCTTCCAAAAAATCATTCCACATAGCCGTGGATTCCACGCTCGACGATGTCGGAATATTTTGAATCGGCGTTATTTGAAATTTTGGGGCTCCGCTTGAGGTCACTTTGAAATGCATAGACCCATTCTCCAAACTCAGCTTTAGTTCGGTCGTTCGGTGTGCTCCACAAGTCTCCTTCGATCAGTATTTTGGGAGATATAGGCGTCCAAAGTTTTAAAACTTCCATGAACAGCCCATTCCCATAAGCTCAATGTTAAAATCGGACTTTTTTTTGAGCTCGAATCGAACAATTACCCTAAGACTCTAGTTTAAGAATTGATATTCAAAGTTCTTGCCGCTCTCGAATGTCCGAAGTTATTCACAAAACAAAGTGTTTACCTTAAGTTAGGCCACCCTGTAAAAGTCCCAATAGTTGTTGGGACATTTTCAGCTTTCCGCTCACTTTCTTACTTCAATTTGCTTGTTACGCTCACACTCCTCCCTAAAACTCTCCAAATGCTTTTATGGTCGGCAGATATGAAACTGGCTGGCTGGGTGGAAAGCCAGCAGATTTTGCCACTATGCCAACTAAGCAACCAGCATAAGAAAAGAAAAACAATGATAATAATAGTAATTCATTTCTTTGGATAGCAAATCCCAAGATAATAATCATAATTTTTTCGCTTTATCTCCCCATTATTCCCACATGCTCATCTTCTCTAAAATTTAAGCTCAACTTCCGGTCTGTAAATAACTTTTGACTCGCTTATCCGGTCATTTAATTTTTGTATGCGGAAGGAAATGGACATTCAATTTTAATGCTTCACTTAATTCCCCGTTTCATAATAATATTACTTAGTTAGACAAGAAGTGCGAAAAAGGCTTTTTGAAAAATGGTGGAAATTTGAAATATTCATGTGGTTCCCCCTTTGGTCACTCCAAATTTCCCATGTTAAATTCCATAAGAAAAATTGGATTTAGATTTTAGAGCACAAAACTTAAAATCTTCCCAAGGATCCCCCATTGCCTCGTTCAATTTCTCCATGTAAGTCCCCACAAAATACGTTGAATTTTGGTTTTACAGATGAAGATATGGACCTAGAAAGACTTGCAATATAACTAATCGACCATTAGCAGTATCGCGACTCACAGGGCAGTTTTAACGGATTTAATAAAACTAAATTTAAATCTGGCGTTTCATTTTAATGAATTTTATTACAATTGAATTGACTTTATACATTATTCTTTAATTTAAATGAATTCAAATAAGACTAACTAGAAGAAGAGAAGAAGACAACAATCGACGAGCAAAAGACAACAATCAACGAGCTAAAGACATTTAGTAGAAGAAAGCTATAATGAGAAACTTTTAGATCAATGAATGCATCAAGCTGCCAGTAGAACATTGAATGCATTCTCACTGCTAGTACTGAGCAATGTCAAAGTCATTCCTCCATCCACATAGAAGTACCCTTCAACCTGGAAACGAATCGGTCTCATTTACTTGATTCACTTCCTAAACAATAAAGACAGTAGTCCATCTGTTTTGCGCCAATCCTCATGAGCTTCGCTCGCAGTCTCGAACGCCTCACCCAGCCCTTTCCACATTTTCAGATGTAAGATGAGTATTTTATATGTATGAAGTTAGTTGACGTGGGAATAATGTTACCATGTTTAGGCATAGGACTGCAGCTGCCATAAATGGTACGATTCTAATGAAAACTCCAATCTTCCGTAGTTTCCGGCCGTCGTCAGGCAGTTCTATGGTAATTTATAAGTAAGCCATTGACATCAAAACATATTTTTGTCTGAATTTAAATGCTTACTTTGGAAGTCGTCCCGGACGTAATTAAGAAATCGATTTATGAAATTGTGTAGGTTTTCACGATTGAAAAATTGTAGGAATGAAGAATGGCAGGGAGGCCGTGGCCGTAGGCCTTCTGCTGTGTGGAGGCTTTCTCATCGAAGATAGAGGTAATCCGTCTGTAAAGCCCGTGTTGCTGCCATGATGATGACACATAACTTGTTTCGTTCTACAATAACTTAATTGTTCAACACTAGACTTAGCTAAATGTAGATTCATTCCCCTTTGATCCACGCTACTGTTTAGACGTATTGTT
The DNA here is from genome assembly GCA_034698825.1 of Deuterosminthurus bicinctus. Taxonomy (NCBI): domain Eukaryota; kingdom Metazoa; phylum Arthropoda; class Collembola; order Symphypleona; family Bourletiellidae; genus Deuterosminthurus; species Deuterosminthurus bicinctus. The sequence continues at coordinate 2,846 of JAQIWI010001824.1, forward strand.
CTGACGCTCTAATGTGACACAAACCTTCGCCCTATCCCAATAAACATGTGAGATTGCTAATAGTAATTAGCTGGTCCTTCGCTTGCCGAAATTACTAACATAGCCGAGATTTATTGTCCCAACAGCCCGAACTCCTCGTACAATGAATACGATAAGAACTGTGGGACGAAAACAAGAAAGCGAGCAAGGCTTTTCGATTCCTTCAACTGCAGCTTTTGAACATTCCAGTTGTAAGGAAGGGATCCGACTTATTTTGTTACATTATTGCATGCTCTTCTGAACAAGATGGCAGCTTGGATTATCTAATCCATGCCGCATGTTCAAAATAAGACGTCGAACGGAATTATATTTTCCCTGTTTTAGCAACTATTATGATTATTATTTTGTTTTATTTATTTTATTGTTAAATGTTTATTTAATAAACTAGTTTTATTTATTATTAAATGTTTATTTAGTAAATGAATTTTATTTATTAATAAATGTTATTTAGTAAATGAATTTTATTTATTAATAAATGTTTATTTAATAAACTAGTTGTATTTATTATTAAATGTTTATTTAGTAAATTAATTTTATTAATTAATAAATGTTTATTTATTATTAAATATTTATTTAATAAATTAATCGCATACATTGGTCTTTTCCAATGTGCAAAGTGCTTTTATTAATTTCATAAATAAGTAAGCCCAAATCAACAAATCATTCAATCAATCATATAAGTAAGCTATGAATCCATAAAATTACGATAGGAACTACTTTGGTACACATAAATCCGTAATATATCCCGGTTGTGAAGTGCTCTAACTACAACGTTTCACAAATTTACCCCTCCTGCAAAACTAACTAACAATAACCAAGAAACACCGTCGCTCTTGAATAAACATACAAACCGTCAGTAGCCAATATAGAAATGTGAAAGCTGCAATCCAACTTTCCAGATTCATCGCCCTCCAGGAGCTTTCTTAACTGACAAGCGGGCCAAAGTTGTGCCAATGAACTCCAAGTTTACAGTAATTTCCAGGCAGTCCCTCGCCCACGTGTTCCCCAACCCGGTTTTGTTTGCCATGGCTTCTAATTTGGAGTCGACTCTCACAACCACAAAACTCTGCCTCCAGTAGTTAAATATTCCACATTCAAGTAATTTTCCCAAAAATCTTTCATTTTTTCGTGCAAGGAAGTTATTTCTCAGAAAGACAGGGACCCTGAGGTTAAAAAATAACAAATTCTCACCATTTACAACACGTTCTTTGGTTCCAACAATAGCTCTCAATATTCCACAACTTTGAAGGAGCTCAGATTTTGTATTTGTCAACATGTTGGTATCTTGGTAAGGAGTAAGCCTGATAGCGGCAAGTAAACTATTCAAGACTAAGATCTTGCTTACGAAGAGAGCTCGCAAATTTAATCTCATCATCGACAGTTTTATAAAACTTATGGCCGAATGGAGATTAATCAAGCAGAAGCAGCCTTCAAGGAAATCATCATCTTTCGAATTACAATAAAAACTATCGCCGTTCTTACTTGGCTGTACTTTTATAGTTGGGAAGCAAAGAATTGGTTGTAAGAATGGGATGCCATTTGACGAAAATCGATGAAATTTGAAGTGCGGTTCGATGTTAAGAGGTTTTGGACTTACATGGGAACTAAGGCAGAAAGAGAATAATTAGACAGAATTTGAGTGAGTGTAGCGTTTTGTAAACAAGTAAATGTGTCAACTGATTGTAGAGTTTGTATTGATAGTTGACAGATTGTTTACAGTATTTATATATTTCAATGGCTTTGTGCGTATTTAGAAAAAATTCTACGAATTGTGCAGAAAGTCTGCTTTTAAAATATCTTAGAATAAGCAAACAAAGAACAACCAATAACCTTTTTATGACAATTCATCTTGAATCCCAAAGTTAAATGCGAAGATTGCAAGGTATCTCTCTCATACCACCTTGTAGGCAGCAAAAATTTTCGTGATTATTCATGCTAAAAAATCATAAAGTAAGCAACTAGTCTTCTCGATTTTGATAGCAAAAATTCATTACATTTCTCATTTGAAGCAAAACACGTGTAGTATTCATAAAGCGCTGCATAGATTTGACATCGAAATTCCTTTATAAATTTGTTTGCTGAATTATATTATTCTGTCAAGCAAAGTCACAATATTAAACAGTTGATTTGAAAAACGCGTGCTGAACTTACTTGCAAATATGAGGCATTCACTTAAAATCAAGGCTGGCATTCAGAAAGATATGAATTTCAACATGAATTCTAATTCTTCAAGCGTCCCTTTATTGAGTTCCAATTCTTATTCATTCAAAAGACGACTTTTCGATTCCAATACCGATTCTAATTCCGATTACTACTGAATACTTACCTATCTGACGCAAGAAATGCTAACAAAGAAGTTTGAAAGCCATATGAAATAATGGTTGGTGGAGAAGTAAATGCCACGATTATTTTGTCTTCGTCAAGTTTTTGGCGTGTGGGTTTGCTATAAAGTTACTAGCAAACCATTTGAAACGAGTACTTTGCACCAAATCTGAATTGATCATACTCCAAAATGAATTCCATTTCCGATTTTGTTGACCTATTTCGATTCCAATTCCGATGCCAATTCCGATTCCAATTCTTCAAATCTCTCTTCATGTATTCCAATTCCGATTTCAATTTATCTGATTGCCCAATTTCATTCCGATTCTAATTCCAATTCAAATTCTAATTGCCAGCCTTGCTTAAAATTGGTATGAGTTGAAATCCAATATTTCATTTTTCGCTTTACTGCTCTAGAATCCATTGAGCAGTCGAAAGACAATGGTATGTATCCACATAAACTTGAAACATTCTAAGCTGTCAGTTGCCATGGATATTTGTAAAATAATTTTTGAATCCTGCAAAACTAAAGTGCTGTACTGTAAAACCGTAGTTCAAGAGGAAATACGGTTGGTACGGCAAGATCCACAAGAGTATTTAGTGCTTTGTTGCTTCAAGCAGTTGGAATTGGCTGGAAAACTGTTTATTTCCCCATTACAGAAATCAGACGAGTGTTCCACAAGTACAGATGTGCGATTATTGCACTCAGAAGGATCCCGTTTGCTCGTTTCTGATGCACTGTCATTACTTGTCTTAGTTAGATGTCTGATATTTTTGTTTACTGTGGCACGCCTTGAGGAATTTTTCATAGCCAATTTTTTCAATTAAACCGAAAGTTCTCAGGTAAAATTCTGAAAATGTGGAGTATCGTATGGTTGTGCTTTGTGGTGCATAGTTTTTCTGATAAGATAAACGTTTTGTTGTTTTCAGATAAAAATACAAACGGCACAAGTTGGAGAAATGACCAACGCGAGTTTTTGTTCATACTTATTATTCAAGTAGCCAAGTTCATTGGACCTTTTGTTATAACTGTGCTAGAATTGCTTAATATGCGTGCACCATTGCTTCTCTCTTCTTTTGCCTTTAACGACAATAAGACCAGAAATTTTGCTTTATTGGTTGTTTTGTTTGCAGTAGACGTTGTCATCAGTCATATCGTCTTAGTGTATTTCGTAATAGCGGGTGCAGCATTTTTCTTTTTGCCATTGATAGTGGTAACTTCATGCACTCGTTCACTCAGGTAATCATATTTATGAAAATTTGATGTGTCTTGGTTGATTTTCTTCATAATTTATTCTTATTAGATCTGACATCCTCAGAAATTTGAACTGGAGGAAGCGGCGTTCACTGTACATTCAATTAGAGCTTGTCAGCAACACATTTGGGGATGAAATCAGTAGCTTTCTACCCACCGTTCAAGCCTATATGACTTACGTTGCCGCTGTAGTCCTGGTTGCTGCTATCAGACTGACGAGCTTGGAGCCTGCACACGTTCTTATCCGAATAGTTGGGACATTGGCCTCAATCGTTCTCGTTGTCGCAGTATTTTGGCTGGCTAGAATGGCCGAAAACATAACGGCAGAATCTTTGAGTCATCTGGATGATCTCAAAGTTAAGGCTGCTCAAGAATTCAGGAAGACAAGATTAGGAGTATCATATACAAATCGAAGGCTTATTCGTCAATCTGTAGGAAATTTTATATTTATTGAGGCTGGCACGGGCTTGACATTTGTGGCAGCTGTCTTTGACAACGTGGTCTCTGGAATATTCATGGTTCGGCCTGGAAGTACATCGCAATTGCTTTAAGGGAAACTAGTGAATCAATGATGACACCCGCAGAAAAAATTCACACCTGCAGAAAAAGTTTGGTTTTAACATGTGTTTAAATGCGTTTTTAGTAATTTATTGAACTTTGGACGGCTATATCTCCCGGAATAATGATCGCAGAGACACGTGGAGCATATTGTTCGAAAGCTGCGAGTTCAGAAAATGTTTCTCAACAGTGAAAAGGTGACCTTAAGAGGGAACTGAAAATTTCAAAAATCGCAGCCGAGATATAGGAGATATAGGTGTTCAAAATTTCAAAAATGGCGTTTTAATGCCCCTTTAATTTACATGTTAAAATCAAACTTTTTTCTGCGGGCCTGCATTTCTCAGCCATTTGTTGACCGATTTTAATGAATATTTTACCAAAAAATTACTCAAAGACTCTAGTTTCAGAATTGCTACCCAAAATTTTATATCTTCAAAACTTCAGAAGTTATTCAGGTTTAAAAGTGTAAACCTTCCCCTAGGCCACCCTGTCCATATTTGTTGACCTACTATGATAAGCTCTCCAGTCGCACGAGCGACTTCCGCATCTACTATGGGCTAAAGCCCTTAGTAGGCCAAGTAACTGTAAATGATGATGAAATAACTGTAGCGTCCATTCTCCTCGGCCTGCTGCCTCGTGTACCCTTCAGTTGGTAGCTGGGAGACTTACTGCTAAGTCGTGTTTTATTTAGTGCTGCTCTGTTATATCCTAAAACTATTAAACTGCTTCTACAAGTGTCAAGACACCCCATATATTGTGCAAAAAACATTCTACAATTGTGTCACTGATTGTAAGGCGATTAACTGTGTGTGTGTAAATAAATAACTGCATTTTGTAATCCACGGTCCAATACGAAGATTGACCAGTGCCTAGCACTGAGCATGTGATGGCCATGATTTTTCCGGTGAATAGAATGTTGCTGAACAAGGCGTCGCTCACTGTCACAATCCAATGTAGAAATTTTGCATGTTGTAAGCTTTTCTCCAGCTCTGTCTTTCTAACCCGTCGCCCTTCCCTGATTGATTTTCTGGAGAAATATAAACAAAAGTTGGTACCCTACACAAAGTCAACTTTAAGTTAGATTTAGTTAATAATTTCTTACTGCAAACTTTTGTTCATTTGTTGAAATCTTGCCAAATGTGTGATTTGAAGTGTCAGTTGAAAGAAAAAGAGAATGAAAATGTTGCTCTCCGTACAAACCGCAGTGAGAAGTTCAAAGATCGCTAGCAGTGTCGACATCCAGCTCCAGTTTGAATTTCGGGTGTTGTGGACAAGTGAGGTGGAAAATATTTTCCAGTGTGGAAACACCACCATGAGAGCCACGTACAGAGGGACAAACATTTTAACTGCAAATGGGGTCATGACGCAGAGCAGCTCCTGCAGGTTTAAATTCATCAACTGCCGTCCGATTTTAATGCCAACTCTTTATGGCTTCAGTAAAATTCTCTTTGCTCGAGCAAGTTTAGTTCGTTTTACGTTTTTGCTTCCGTTCGAATTTCTAGGTGGCGCCATGGGAATCGGGTCGAATTCCAGTGAATTGAACAAAATGATGGTATCACTCAAACCTTTACGGAACATTTCTGAGCCCCAGAATGTGGAAGTAGTTTCAAGTGAAAACCACAAGGCAGTTAGAATCAGAACTGGGAAACGTTCGGGTTTGAAGCCTAAAGTGAGCTGAATTAAAGCGTACGCAATGTATACAGACTTTAGCCAGGCTAGGGAGTGGAAAGTATAATGGATAACTCGAGTCAGAGTACGATTTTCTGCTGAGATTTTTCTACTTTTTAAGTCCAAGGAGACTGGAATTATTTTGAAGAAGTCGGCGAACCGGATGCTCATGTAGGCGGGCTTAACTAGAGAGTATTGGACCATTTTGAAAAGAGAGACGGTAATTTCTATAGAACTTGTGGAAATGGCGGCTGCTTGTAAGTAGGGAGTTGACTGAGAAACCTCTCACTTCTGCCAGCAAGGTATCAATAACACAAACAATCATGACACCAAAAATGAGTTTTCCTAAGAGATTAATTTTTAGGTACTTGAGAAAGTCAACGTGCTATTAAGATGTCATTTGATAGCTAGTCAGGTACCTATGCATACATTCGACCTGTAAGATGCCCAATTGACAGTACGTTTTTCTATGCCTGCTTTCTGTAAAGAAACCCAACTGTGTCTTGCCCAGAGCATGTTGAAAAAGCATTTGAAAAAAGTTTGCGTCATGTAATTCTTTTACGGTCGTTTGTACCTAAAACTAATCAAAGTTAAAGACATCAATCAAAGTAAAGATTCAACAAGTACTTGAGCAAACTTCACAGAAAATTCAATTTAAAAGCAATTTTATTTATTTGTATAGTTAAGGACCATTTTGATTAAAAAAGAGGTGTTTTGTCCTCGAATGTGACGCTAAAAATTTTCACAAAGTTCTACGCCGAGTTCTTCTTATCATCCTCTCTACTACTGATTTTTTCTTCCAGTTGCTTCCCAGCAGGCTCTTCCAACAGAAATGCTAGTAAGGTCCCAGCTGTACCAAACACCGCCAGAATGAAGAAAGGTGCAGATGGCCAATACGAGCCTAATAGAACAATTTGAGTAGCCAAACCGCCGGCAATGCTCGCTGGCATCTTTGCAAGTCCTGTAGCCTTGGTTCGAATTTCCGTTGGGAATACTTCCGCAGTCAACGTTCTCGCTATGGAGCGAGCTGCGGCTGCGGCTGTTCCGTACCGTGCGCCCAGGCATAGGATCATCAATAGCAGTCCTTGCTTCTCAAAGTCAACAAAGAATTCCATTGTTGCAATAATGACGAGGAAAATTGCTGTGATTGACATCGTGAGGAAAAATGATGCTCGCCGTCCAAGGCTAAAGGAAAATATTCTGTGAGAATCACAAAAATTTGAATCATTCGAAAGTTCTATCACCTGTTGGTAATTAGCAAAGAGCTCGTATTTGCAAGAATATCCACAATCCCCATGTAAACCATCGTCAAATAAGGATTTGCCGTCTGATTGTGAACATTGAATGTGATTTTGCAAAATAAGTCAAACATCTTGTTAACTAAATCCCCTGGAGCGAAAGAAGCTTTCTTCGTAACTCCTTGTTTCGGTACATGTCCAAAGTGCTCATACTTTTCCATGTATTGCTCACTAGCAGCAGGCTGGCAAGATGCTGGACTGCAGGGCTCTATACCGAGTCCTTGCCATTCACTCGGCCAACGTAATTAAAAGCTTTGTGCCCATCGTCAACGCGCTCATTTTTCAGTAGCCATCTTGGACTCTCCGGTACAAATCTAATCAACAATAAATATTATTGATCTCAAAGCAACATAAATCAACCAATTTGTCCAACTCACATGTAGAGAATATCTCCACCAATTGTGGTCTGATTTGGATGCATATTTTTTTGTTCGAAAGAAAATTATATTTTGCATGTGCAACTGTACTCCATTGTTTAACCTCTTTAATATTCATAATTTTGAAATTCATGAATTGGCGTGTGTTGGTTGCCTAGGTCCCCTTAGCTTGTAAACACCCCCCCAAAGTATTCCAACCCACTATCGGGGTGTCGGCGTGCCGAAGTTGGCGCTGACTGGCTTAGAACGTGATATTTTTATGCGTGAACTGGCAGAAGTTTTAGAGGTAGCATTTTTTGCCGTATTTCCTAAATCCCATCAGTTCAAATGCTAACAAATTTACTGTATGGATCATGACATTCTCTGTAGGATGACCATGCATGGTTTGTATTGTTTCTTAAGGTCGTCCAAAGTCATCTCCAATCAGTTTGACTATCTTGTTGATAACCAACGTAGCCTCACTCTGCCCCCTCTTTTGAAAGCTACAGCAGCTGGACAAGATTCCAGGGCAGGAGGAATGTTGCCTACTTCAAAGTTTTTCATATCCATCACCTACCCGGGTTTCTTTTGTATGTACCCATCATGCCAAGTTTTTGTCATTAAATTAAATATTGTGGAGCTCTGAAATTTTTTAGACAAATTGTGAATGTACTTCATTACTAGAAGAATTAAAAATACTTTATTTTGTGAAGTTAAGAGGTCATTTTATTGGAAAGTTAAGCAATTTAAATGCTGGTCTTGTGTTTCACTTGTGAAAAAGTACAAATTCAACGACGACTTAGTGGATAACCGCGCTGTTCGAGGTTGAACTCTAGTTTCGTTTTAGTGGCTGTATCTTTTGTAACACATTTCCGTCCGAGCCGAGTTTAATCCTAAGATGTTTGTCATAATAACCTCTATGATTTCCCACCCTTTATTGTGTATGATCTTGGGGAGTTTGTTGAGATAATTAGTCATTAAATATCCCGTGTAGCCAGTAATATTATGTATGTATATTAAGCTATTGAATAGATGTAAGTGCCAATTTTGTATTGCCTATATCTTCGGCAATTCTTAACTGCCCGAGCAAAATTTGGTATGAGGTCATTCCTCATAAGGTCAGCAATGACCTGTCACCTGTCATTCGTAGGGGTATGAACGGAATAGTTGAGATATTTCGGGTTTAGTGCGTCCTGAGTTTTAGTATGTATTTCCATGTAATAAGATGTAAGTTCTGTATGGTCGAGTAGTAGCCACGGTCATTTGCTTATCTACTTTACATAGATTTTATGTCTTTCATTCATTCTAATGTAAGCTCGGCTGCCCTCACAGCTGAGTCTTATCTCATCTCCTTTTCACCATTCTTACTTCTTATGTATTTTGTGCCTATTTTTAAATCCTATTTTGCCTTTGTAATATGCTAAGTCCGAGTCCTATTTTAACTATGCTAATCCCTTTTGCCCTTGTAGCTCGTCCACTCCAGAGAACCCAATATTCTGAGAGTTGGTCAGAGGCCCCCTTCCAAGCAACACCAAAATTTGTACGCTCCTAAGTGAATTGAATTAATTTGTGATTGTAATGATTTATTAGTGATTGAATTAACATTAAAGTTATAGTTTTGTTTGGCACGTAACTCCAAGTCCTCTTCCGCGTTTATTTCCCCAAAATCCACGTTTCGATTTCGTTCTACTTTGCACTCCATAAACACGCGCAGTAGAAGTGAAGTGAATCTGGAGCTTACTGGTTGGGGAATGTACGGCCAAGACGCCCAAGATGAAACAGCAACCCGCTAAACCGGTTTCTATACCAAGTAATGGATCCTGTCCTTGTGCTTGCGCACGGCGAATATGCTCCACATTTCTGAGTTAAAACTGTAAAGATACGATACCACATTCATTTGAAGTAAACTGTGACGACCCGGGGTTGGGTCAAATGTACTCGCTTGGCAAATGAGTAGGAAGGTGTGTACAAACGAGGTGATGGAACAGATGAGATGTGTGGATGATGTGAGAAGCACAACAATAAGACTAGCACAGAGATGACAGTAGTGCCAGAAATGTTGATGGATGATTAGCAATTAACCCGTGATTGAGGGAATAGTGTGGGTAAATAGGATCTGATTTAATAGTTGTTCACTTCACGGGCTCTATCCACCAACTAACAGTCGACATTCACATTTTTAGCCTCTGCAGTCTTACAGTACGACTTAGCATACTATGATAATAACATAAAGTACAGAAAATTGACAAAGGACGGTAGCACTTCAAGTGATGCCACAAAACCAAGTGTAGTACTAAGCCAACGCTGCGCTGCATAGATTTGATATTTGACGTCAAATTTTTTTATTAATTTGATGTAAATTGCTTTAGCAATATGCTTGTTCAAAATTGAAGCAATCCATCTGGCAGAGCAAGAATATTAAAAAGTTGATTTCAAAGCCACATTATGATAATTATGAATTTACTCACAAATATGAACCAACTCAATCCAATTTCACTTCAAACTTGATGAATTGAAATTCAATATAGCATTCCTTGCTTAAACTCTCTAAAATCCGTTGAACAGTAGAAAGCAAATGATATCCACATAAACTTAAAACATTCTAGACTGTCAGTTGCCATGGATATTTGTAAAATAATTTTTGAATCCTGCAAAACTAAAGCGCTGTACTGTAAAACCGTAGTTCAAGAGGAAATACGGTTGGTACGGCAAGATCCACAAGAGTATTTAGTGCTTTGTTGCTTCAAGCAGTTGGAATTGGCTGGAAAACTGTTTATTTCCCCACTACAGAAATCAGACGAGTGTTCAACAAGTACAGATGTGCGATTATTACACTCAGAAGGATCCCGTTTGCACGTTTCTGATGCACTGTCATTACTTGTCTTAATTAGATCTCTGATATTTATGTTTACTATGGCTCGCATTGAGGGATTTTTCATAGCCACGGGTGGTTGTATTACGATAGATGCCCTTCTTGTTCTAATTTTATCATCCGTTCTGTTAATAATTGTATATTTTTATTGGAATCTACGAAGAAAGCGGAAGGAGATGGCGTGGTTTTTAAACCAATTTTTTCAATTAGAACGAAAGTTCTCAGGTAAAATTCTGACAATGAAGAGTATTGTATCGTTGTGTTTTGTGGTTCATAGTCAACCCCGTCCATTTTACACAAGGTACACCAAAGTTCTCATCAACTTGTAGTCCTCTGCAACGACTTCAGCTGCACTGGAAAAACTATCTGCTGTGTATGCATTTTTAAGCACAATACTCACAATGCAACTTTTTTAGATGCCTCATCGGGATGTCAATGAATACTGGTGGAATGTATAGTGCGTGCCTAGTTCACATTACCTGTGAAGCCATTCATTCGGCTGTGCGAGGCATTTAAAATAAAGAAAAATCAAAAAATTCGAAATCTCAAATGGTCAGTGTTGGAGGTTGAACTCCAACGTATATACATGTAGTCTACTGTGATGAGTAATCTTTATTTGTCATACTTTAGTTTTAGCCTTATAACTAGTGTAACCTTAATTGGGGAGGTTTGCGAGTGGGACCAATCTGTGCATAATGAAGTCCTCTATCACCTCCTGTTGTCTGTTTGTATACGGTCTCGTTAGTTTTCGTGACTTATGTGGCTTTAAAGTTAGCCCGTTAAGTTGTCCATATGTACCTGTAATGAACGTAAGTGTGAGTACTATGTAAGTTTTAAATGTATGATAGCTTAGCCAAACGGGTCTCTATGTTCCTGAAATTGTACCAGGTGGTCAGTCAGAAGGTCAGCTATGACCTCTGACTCCATTTGAGTAGTACATGTACCATATATATACAGGAGCTCTCCAACCTCGACAAGTCCATTGGCCACGAGCTTGAAGTTGGCAAAACCTCCGACTCCAAAGACAGCAGGATATCCATAGAGTGCAGTCAACGGGTATTAGAATAAGCAGTCCCATAGTTATGGCCATTCCAGTGACTACCATGAATAATATTCCAATAATCACTTTCTTTCCTGATTTATAAAAATAATAATAAATATTACCCAGAAACTATGGTCGCTAAGGTTGTTTTGAACATGAGACAATAAGTCCATTTCATGCTGGCTATTTCAACAGAAGTGTCGTGTTGTTCGGATGGCCAAAACCGGACTACCTACTGATTCCCCAACTACAGACAGAGTAGTAGGAGAGAAGCCAGCACTTACTGTGTCACCTACTGTTGAGAAGTAAAGCTCAGAATGACTTCATGGCTGGGATGAAAGAAGGATTTTATGGCTCGCTATTGTTCTTATACA
>JAQIWI010001825.1:0-14619 GCA_034698825.1 Deuterosminthurus bicinctus
TGCACACATACTTTGGCCTTCGAGCTACCACTTGCCTGACCACATACAGGTATAGAACTTCAATCTTATTCCTCCAAATGTATTAAAAGGCACTATATTTGGCCTGGAACGAGCATATCTATTGAATGTCTTTGAGGTTCGAGTTTTTTTTTATGAAAGACTTGTACTTTTTCCAATTCCACTTGTCAATATCTTTGCATCAATAATAATAGTGCTTGGTCATTTGTATTGAAATTATCAGATGATTTTTCTGCTATGAGCTTTTCTTAGCGAAAGCAAAAACGCGTTTAGTTGTAAGTAGTAGGTTTGTTTTTACATGTTCGATCTACGCACTAGTGGAAGTTAACACCACCTACGAGAGCGACCAATTCTTTATGTGCTTCTATATCAAGCGGCGTGAAAGTCCAACAAACCTAAACCTCGATAACCTCTTGGAAAAGCCGCCGAAGGAAATGACCTCTGACTGATACGTGTCATTTGATTAAAATTGTCAAGTCCTTTGTTTTATGACCAGCAAAAGTACTGCTGACTACACTCAACGGCGTATATCTGGCTGCTACGATTGCATAGCTAAAAATCGGTGCAGACAGACTGCGCCATGCGGGTGGTCATGGAGAGTATGATATGGGAGGCGGAATTCTTGGCCAATAATATAACAGATTTATGAAACTCTTCACCATCATGCCCGTATGGATGATAAGCCATAAAGATGAGCCTGCTGATTGTACGTAGCCTGGTTGTACGTGTGTGTCTAAATGCAGCAATGCTCCTAACAGCATGAAACAGGCATACTGTTACTGCTTGCTCCTGAAGATAACGGAGAGTAAGAGCTGTGGGGCTACTACTATCCTCATCTCTCCCCTCCTGCCAATAAAGCACACATATAAAAATTAATGGTTCCATTATGATGATTATTATTATGACTGTTAGAAGTGGCAAGTGTTTATATAACGTCGGCGTGTAAAGGAGATATTCCACCTTGAGGCTCATTCATTTGTGTGAGCTACTAGCACGACACAATTTGCTCCCAAGCATTCTTTTTAATGCCCTCCCGTCTATGTCTAGCACCGGCGCATGAAGGTCGACTTTGACAATTGAAGATTTTCGTGCTAAAATGTCCCCTTGCACCAAAGTGACAATTTTCCCACCTCCAGCAGCACGAAGAATCAAGTGTGAACACGAGAGTCATAAACACTCATCTGACTGTGAAGTGGAAGGACGTTATCACAATTTTTCCGCACCCTGCTCCTCAAGCATGAACTTCCAAGTAATACATGTGTAATGGTCGTGTATGTTATATTAATTACAATTGTAACAAGTTCTACACACTTGCTGGCTCAGTAAATAAAGATTAAATGAGAGTAAATTGTTACAAATCACCCCCACAGTGTCTCCCATAAAGACCACACACAAAGGCCACGCCGCTAGACTCCCTCTTGCTCCTTTTAATTATAAATTCCCATTACTCTCTCTCTCTCCCTACAGCCCGACATCAGAGCAGTGGTGATACAGACACATAAATGTATTCTGCTCACGAGCCGGCGGTTTGAGGACACATACAGGACCCAGGACGATGTAGCTCTTTACTTCCGCAGAATCACGAATCAGTCCCATTTTGCTGACGTCATTAAACGCTCACGGACAATAATCAAATGTTTCTTCACAAAATTACTTTGCACGCTCGCCTTACTTTAAGCTATGCGTGGCCACACGCGCTGGAACACACGCGCTCACATTTACCATACTGATGACAGGTAAGGCGCCATTAAACCTAGCATTATGTCCCTCTGTGCCATTCTAATAAATAGTACTGACCTTGTGCGGGGCTTTGAAATTAGGTTCGGGACACACTATTATTCCTCCTTACGTATGGCGTCAAGGGATATTCCCGTCAAGTTTTCAGACAGACTCGTCTCAGCTTTTATATGACCCACCGAACACATGTGTGCATTCACAAGTTTCTGTGTCTCTGTGTGTGGATGTCAAGGCAGCTTTATGTGTCCCTGCGTCTGGATGTGTGAATGCGTTGAGTGTGTGGGTGTCTAATTCTCTATGTGTGTGCGAAATTCCTAAGTGAAGAAAAATGTGGAGTTGAGTGGCGGAGCTATGGAATGGCTTTTCTCTCTCCGCTGCCACGGCCAATTCTTCATCGGCATTAGGAGGATGCATGGTGAGGAAAGCAATGGAAGCGGGTGGCAGGTGCGTTGTCATACCATTAGAAATGCCATTCCACACATGCAATAACCCTTTCCACCGTCTCCTTTCCCAGCCATTTTTCAAACGCTTAACATTCCTACGTTTCCATGGTGATGAGACAAGGCACTGGAAAATTCAGCTTATCTTTTCCGCGTCATCATGATGAAAAAAGACAGGTCCACACTGAAAAACTTCTTCGTTTTCCTGTCACACAAAGAACATGTACCGCTCGGGTTTGCTTCCCAGGAAATGACTGACGTGAGACAAAGTCACATTTGGTCAACATACGGGCCAGGCGGTATTTTTCTTTTGGTTTGCAAGACAAATTATTATAGGCGGAAGAAGGAAAAAAAGAGGAAGAGGATTATGTTGATTATTATTATTTCTAATCCGCGTCACAATCTCAAGGAGTAGGACATTGTGCAGATACTACAAAAAGAGACAAGCCGACCAGAGGGAAAAATAAACAAGGACACGCCTCACTCACACATAAATCATCCGGATTTCTACCACTACTGGATGCTTCACTGTGCATAAACACACAGGCTCATTAGCGGAATTGAGTGACGGCAATTCGCTTAGATTTATGCGACACAATGTGTGCATTATTTCTAGGACTCCGAGCATACGTAATATACTTTGCAGACATATGACAGTTCAAAGGTCAGAAGGAGTCTATAGTATGGATGAGTGCAAGCAAAAGTTATTTCTTTGCCAATAAAAACCTCCTGTGAGAGTACACACATGGGACAGGAATGACAAGGGAGTTTATAGAGTACGTGTTGGCGCATGTCCATCAATTACCTTACTGTTCTACAGACCAGGTCCAGGTAAAGTTTACTTAAACTTATATAGAATCTGGATTAATCTGATAAAGAGGATCAAATGCTCTGTTTTTTCCAAGGAATGTAAGTAGGCGTCCTGTTCAAGTAATGTGAGCTGTCAGTTAAATTAAATTTAGGAGGACTAATCTCGAAAGAAGATCTAGTCTCATAAATAATGTACAAATTGTTAGTATAATTGTCAATCTCTTTTAATCACCCACCGCCGCTGTCGTGTACAACTACCGACTATGTGTTCCAGCCAGTCAAAATTATACATACAGACGCCAGAATCGATTAGAATTCAGGAAGGAAATGACTCTGTACTTAGCCTGTATATTTATAACATTGTTATTGTAGTGAGCTAGGGAGAGAGAGAGATAGAGGAGCAGAGAGCTATATCATTTTATTTGATGCTTCCAATGTATTATTATATCAGGGGACTCCACTCTTCCCGTCATTCATTCCATGGATTCGCTGGAATTTGAGTCAGCCGTGGTCTTCATAGTTCCACAACCAACAACTCCCACTGCCCCATCAATTCTCTTCACAATCCAATGTGTTCTTAGCCAAGAATTTTCTCATTAAACTCTTGGGCTACAGGGAAATTGGAGCTTGGGTTTTACTAAGATAAACAGGCCGTGAGAGGCACACAGTGTGGAGGACTTTAGCAAGTGCCAGGTTATCATTCACTTCATCGGGATGGTTGATATGACCAGGCTACCCGTGGGTGTTTACGCCCTTCCATTCCCAGCCCGGAGAGGACGTGGTCAGGATTTTATTTACTCTTTCAGCGAGCTTATTCAGATCTGGTGAGATTTGGCTGGGAAATCATATGAGAGGCACGGGGTAGAAACATGAAATTATTCCGCTAGGTTGGGCACTACTTTTACGCTGTTGATGGAGAGGCATTTATTATTAGTGGTAAAATCATATTCGATTGGTCTCGCCCTTTGCAATTTCGTAGGTGCCTACAATTAACCCGTCGAAATGATAATAATTTGTCCCAACTCTTACCCGTAAACCCATGAATGTCTCCTTCTCGGAGTACCCCCCGTGGGCACACACAGCAATGGAGCTGGCTTGCTAAATTGTGGACTGGTCACGGTACTATTGCTCGCAGTACTCGAAGCATCCTCATTGGATTCGGTGACAACCCTCAATTCCGGGATCAGTCGTTTATCCAGAGACATAATGTTTAAACTTAATTCTTTATACTACACACGCTCGGTTACTTGGAATTGAAGCAGAGATAACTTGTAAGTTCACTTCCATCTATCAACACATGTGTATGGAAGGAGTCATAAGCCACGGATAGGCCTACAGTTCCATAACATTAGGCCGAACTTGCAAACTACTTGCAGTTGTTTTGTTCTATTTGTCTACTTTAGTAGAAGTAGGGAGCAAGCGGTACACCACAGACAGATAAATTCTACTCAAGCGCGAAATTCTTTATGTACACACACTACAGACGTAATATAGAGAGATACACTTTAGGAAAACTTTGATAAATTCAAACTATATTTCACACTCGAGAAGTTTTTCACTAGAATTGTGCACAAGGTTTCCATAGGAACGGATAGGGTGCTTTATGTGTGACTTATGCTTCACTTGTGTGTACTACATAAATGTAGTACCCAATCCAGAGCACACCCGCCGGTGTGTTCACAGAGCTGGTGGCATGGGGAAACAAATGTTTATGATTAGCCTGTTGGTGGTTTATCAAGGAAGGCGGCGGGAGGGCATAGGAGTTGCTACTTTATGGTAGCTGTATGTTCCTCTGCTCTTGCCACTCAACCACCCACTTGTAAATTAATCAATTTGAATATTCGGTGATTTTGGCTGGATTTCAATACACTACATAAGTAACTACTTCCTCCCCGCCCCTTTCAACGCCCGCGTCAATGTTGCGGGGAGTCCTTATTACTTCCACTGGTGCACTTAATCAGTCACGTTAATCTTTAATGATCCTCACCAGGACATCCTGTTCGTGTGAAGGAATGGGAAATATCAAGGAAAGGATTTAAGTGTCTGTTGGGAACAACAGAAGGAGAATAATAATAAGGAGGAAAATAAGAAATTTAAAGGTGAAAAGGGTTGGTGAGCTGAGTGGATGTGAAAGGGTGTGAATGTACTTTAAGTCATGACGCTTCCACTCAATTTCTTTGTAAACTAGAGAGAATAGAAGTAAGTTTATTTTCGCAAAGAAATTTACGCCCCTTCGCAGCAAGAAACGGAGGAAATTAAGAGGAAGAGAAAGAGAGACAGACTGTTCCTTTTGAAAATCACGGAGTTCGGGTATGGAGGGATGTATGTGTGTACTGAAGCTCACTGGAGCTGGATCCACTTGCGTGCGATGTTGTCCGCACCTAAGAGCACACTGACGGCCCCGACCCACAACAGCCTTATGGATTCCTATGGCAAAGCAGTAGCAGCCAGCAGTAGCAACAGCCAGCGGATTGCCTCAACACGGGGCCGCTTATATACAATTCGAGAATGCCAACCATTGGCAAAAAAAAGTATTGCCCGACTGACTGCCTGCCGCATGTGTGTGTGATTGTGGGAGAGAGCCACTTTTTTCCGTTCATAAATACTCCAGCTCAAGTAGTAGTAGTCTCGTGCAAATTAAACTCACACAGAGCTTATGGCTGTGAAATACAATACTGGTTTCGATGCTTAAAACCTTTGTGCACAGAATGTTACGACTTTACTGCAGTAAATCTAAAGGCGGGATTCAGATATAAGAGCACACAAGTTTTTTCCACGATATTCACGCGCTTTAATTCCCAAGATGCCAGATTTAAGTATGCCTTTCTTTTTATTATGCTCACGTCGGCTAGTCTCAGCACGTAAGAACAGGTCAGAAAAAGGTCAGAGTTTCCCGCGGGATCATATCTCCGCATTATGCATACAACGAGCCGGGCCAGGATCATCAGTGTGATACGCAGATACTACCCACAGAGAGAAGCCAGCAGAAGCCTCATATTTCTACATAATTCACCTTCTGGGGCTACTTAAATGAAAGGAAATCATGCCAATTAAATAGGACCATCTCCATCTACCCGCCCCATTCACCAGTCATTATGGGTGAGGGCTTGTGTTTGTAACATGAAACGATTGTACTAAGCCGTGTAACTGCTACGTTGGGATGTGTGTGCTGGCATGATAATCAGATTTCCCAGATTTTCCTTCCCATTAAATAGTTCCTGACATGAACATTTAAAGACAGAAAAATACTCTACCGTCATGAATTCGCCGAGAAAGAAAGTCAGAGTATGTGTATATGTGTGGGTGTAATTCCTTCTTTCGTGATTTCCTGCACCCACAGATCCTCACACATGCAACCACAAGACACTTGCATTACAGGGAAAATATCTAATTGGCCATTGTTTTCTACGGCAACATAAAAGCTTACGAATCTACAGTTTGAAGTATCCTTCCATCACGAACCTCTCTGCATCTAAATGTCTATTTCTTCTCATGCAACCAACCGGAGGCGAAAGGAATTTCATTTTTTCCATGAATTCAAATCTCATTGGTAGACTTGCTTTCACGCTCTTTTCTCTTGTGCACACATGGTGAATTGTAGATCCGGTTTAAATTCAACTCGTAAATGTGATCCGCCTCCGGCCTAGCTCCGTCATTGTGGTTTCTCCCATTTTGTCCCTTTGTTCTCGCCCAAGCATTTCTAATTAGCCTTGTAATGGCAACGTTAGACCATGTTATAAAACTGGGAGAAGGAGACGGGAGGGAGGGAAGAAAATTCACTTGCCTTTTGTACAAGCCAACAGTAGTGAAAGCCAGGCAGAGAAAGAAAAGATTAGCTGGAGAGAATACTAGGAGGCTGTAAGGAGCCTATTGAGCCTTCTTCAACAACATGAGCGTAATCACCAACTTTAACAGCGCTCCGGCACACACACTATCCATTTCCTTTCCAATTTACATGCACACACGCTAAGGTAATTTACCACACACTGGGACATATTTATATAGGTATATACCCCCATCTTTTTAGCTTTCTCTTCAAGTATTTCCTCCTACAAAAGTCTCACTTTGCCGGCCATTATTCTTCACAGTTTATTACTTGGCGTAAGACATCCGCCTTGTGAGTTCACTACAATATGTGAACATGGAGCCAGGCAGGGAGTCACATGGGATTAGATTTGACAGAAATAGAAATACAGGAGCAGAACTAACAGCATGATCAGGTACGTAGGTAATGAATTAAATCAAGTCCTGTTTACAACAGCCGTACAAACATAATCAGCAAAAACTCATAATAACTGACATGTTTGAAGAGCCAAATAGGTGTTTAAAATAGCCCCCGAAAGAATTCCATGATTCCATCGAACTGAGGAATCCTTTGGACGTTTATTTTTGGCAACTGCCAGATGCGGGACGAGGAAAAGAAAAATGACAACTGCGTACATGAGGAACAAGGATGAGGGCAGAGAGAGAGACATTGAGATAAAAAAAAAGAGAAATAACTGTCATTGAAAATCAAGCACCTTGTCTTGCTAAAATTTGATTTGCTCCTTGAGCTGAGTCCCCGTTTGGAATTTGTCTTTGAGAAAGATCAGCTCGTCGCGGATGCTAATGAAACTCAATTATGCAAGTAGAAGCCGGAGGAGAAATTATCAAAGCTTTCCTTGTTCTATCATCAAAGAGATATAGGACTGAAACGTTGGTGATGATGATCAATGAAGCTGAAACTGAAATAAAATTGGCGCTGAGTCGGTCCTCGCACGTTCAGGCTGTGTCGTTTTGGACGAGTCTCAAAGAGGAGCCCACAGGTGTGCTTAGTGGGAGCAGTCATGAAGGAAGAGCTTGTCATTAAAATTACATGAGGGTTTTACTAGAATAAGTCAAATGGTTCGTATATTTCTCCTCGCCTTGGTTCCTTTCCTCATTCATTCGTTCCACCTTGAGCAAGGTAACCGACCGAACTCGAATGTGGGAATGTCCAGGTGAAAGTGAAGGGTCGTTTGCATTACAAACCCCTTCCACTTTTAAAACCTTTCAAATGGTCCTCATCTAGCCTTTCTTCTCCTCCACTTATTTAATACTTGAATTATAATTAAGACGAATAGTAGCCGACACGAAGGCTGATAGTGAGAGTTTATAAAGTGGATGTCGCTCGCAGGCGGCTGAGCGGGTGATTCACAACCGTTATTTTCTCGCTCTGAGAATAAAGTTTCTTTTCGCAACTATAAATTAAGACGTTTCTAACTACTCCCTTCATCGTCTCCTGGCTAGAAAGACTTTTAATGGATGCTGGAAAAGACGGACATACTTCTTTGCCATAATTCAGTCTTTCACAGAGGGCAGACGTACACACACAATCGCACACTCAATCTGAGTGTTTGTGTGGCTCATAGTGGTGGTTATATCAACGAGCCGGAGGAGGAGGAGGAGGGGGAAGGAAACGACAGATGTATGTGTACTATTATGTGGAGCCTATAGCAAGGTTTTAAAGGTAAAAAATTTCTGATAATAAACGGCTTAATCGACGCCTTTCATTTCCATCATTCACTCGAAAACTTCCAGACTTTTCTTCCAATCCTTTTGGCACTCTTGCAGAGATGTGAGGGGAGAAAGGCGTAACTATTTGTGTCAACTCGTTCAGGGTTAGAAAGTTGTCGCAGCTACAGGACGACATTGGGAATCACTGTTGGAGTTTGACGCCATTAGTTACTTTCTGAGACTTTAGCCAAGTCTACGAACGTTGCGCTACTGGGGCTCTGTGAAGTTCTTGAAGGCATTGCCACAAGATTTGCATGAAAACGCTTTAATTTTAAAAATTTGATAATCTTCGCGGCGCCATAACGTTTGATGAGCGATTTATAGTTGTACCTACACATTCTAATATTTTCGGCATATTGTCTCATCCAACTCACCCATCCATAACCATTGAGACTCATTATAATGTGTCAAACTATATGCGATATCATGTGAAGGACAGAGAGAATGTGTGGATGTAATGACTCATCTCACACACTCCTTCAACATCTATAAAAGCAAGAATGTGAAATGTAAAACGGCCCGCGGTTGCCAAAAGGGATCTCTTGCCGATGAAAGAAATTCTGGAGGAACGGAAAGACAGCTGAAGGCTCTCTCTTTTTCTCTCTCCACGCATTATGTGCCGAAGGAAGTGTGCTTTGAGATAAAAAATTCACGAAAGAAGGGATTGGAATGGTATCATTTATCATTTGGTATGATTCCCGTCTGCTACCGCTATTACTTCTCCAACTACGTGAGGACCTTCAAAATGACTATCAACATTATATTCCTCGCCCTCCTATATTTTTTCCCCACTATTTTCTAGTGCCGTTACAGTGAGGAAATAATTTCACTTTTGGATCATTTTTCATGCGATTACCCTCTCATCTTCAGTGCATTCAGGCACAGAGGCATGAGGCCCATTCAATGGATTCTCTTTCATCGTCGCTGCCAAAGGGTTTAAGTTTCAATGAGAGTCAGACGTAAAATGGCTAATTAAATTGCTAATCGATAACAGAGACACAAACGGAGCTACTAATAGTGACCGTAAGTGGAAATGAGGGTGGAGCAAGGTCTTTTCTGTTGCCTCGTCCCGCTGCCGCAGATGATCAGTATTACTTGTAAAAGACTATGGGGGTATCATTATAAGCCATGGAAGTAGTGGCGGTGGTGGTGGCCATCTGCTACATTCTTAATGGCACAGACACAGCTTTACGAGTCGATACTCTCAATAAAGGATTAGACATTCCCTTGAGGGGGCTTACACACGTCCTAAGCGTTTTCTTTCCATGGAGCACACGCTCACATTTCTCCCTCTCGTGCTAAGCCCGAGAGATTGAGAATTGCAAAACTCGTTTATGCCTCACGAATATTTTCCTATTTTCTTAACGGCCACTGAAGTTGGTGTGTGAGTGTGTACGTAGGCGTGTGTAAACATTATGGAATATCCCGATCTCCTGCTCAAGATTACCTGAAAGCGTACACGTGGACGGCATTCATCATCTTGGGACGTGGTCCATATGCGCTACGCTCGCGTATGGACCTTGGCATGCGGTTGTTTCCAAGCCACTGGAATAGCATCACTTTTCCCAGGTTCACAAACTACGTAGTAGGTCAGCAAGATAAGGCATTGTCTCAAGTTTTAACAAGCTAAAGCTTTCCCTTTCACATTAAAGCTTAGGAGAAGGAGAGTGTGACTTAAAAGGACAAGAATCAGGAGCATACGGACAAAGATTCATAGCGACTCACGCACACATACGGCTTTTCCCGTCATCCGTCTCGAGTCGGAGATTTTCGCAGCACGAATCTCACTCAAGCTTAGAAAAGTCTATGTCAGTCATACTACGACGACGATGAGACGAAGGGAGGACTACCAGAGACAGGAATGTATGTGCTTTCTGAACCGAGACCAAGTTGATTTCTACCGGACGGAGCTTATACACCACGGTAACACATATGGGGGCGCATTGTAACATGGATGAAGTCGCAGCAAGAACTACAGATGTAATAGCGGAGAGTCTGCACACTGCACACGCACACGCACACACACACACATACCTACCACCATGTAATACAATGGAAACATGTATAGTAAAAGCATAGAAGAATTTAAGAGCAACTTTAGTACGTTACTTTCGTGACCATACCGTCGTCGTTGTCGTAGTGCACACGCTTCCAAAATGGAGCAGGAGGGCATGAGTGAGTAGAGAGAGGGAGTGGGGAAGGACGTAGTAGAAGAAGACGGCGAAAGAGAGTTTTTGGCAAATGCCCAAAAAATATTCCCACTCCGGGTTCCTATTCCCCTTCACAATATTGATTTTTCCTCCGCTATATCGTCCCTTTACCTGCTTCCTCTCATGGGATCCATGCATTGGATTTGAACAGACGTGTAGTAGCATTCGTATAATTTTGTAGCATCTACATTTGAAATTTTTCTCCTTTTTTACACCCGGCCTTCTCAGTCATGCATGCGAACACTAATAGTCCAATATCCTTGACAATAAGTAACAGCATAGCATGCAAACTGACTCCCAGTTTGAAGGAGCCGAGAGTCCGTGGCTCAGGGACTGCCTGACTTTATGGTTTTACGACCGTCTGACCACGTGTCTCCTGTTTCCGTTCATCAGCGATAATTACACAACGATCCTGTTCCACAACATCCAAACATTCCCTTACGCTCGTCTACACTCCCAGGTGGTAAAGATCGCGTGCGAATTAGAGCAGCATAGTCCAGGGAAATTCTGAATCTAATGAAGGAATTTGATAGGATATTATTACGCAAAGACACGCACTAAAACAGCAAATCAAGCCAGCACTCTCTGGATTAGAAAATCCCTCTCATATGCCGTCCGATTATCGCCAACGTCATATCCTGTGCACACCTTGTACATTTACTACCAAATTCGCCATTACGTATGCTAACGAACAGATGGACGGGACGAGACTTCAATTTTCTACAATTCACGCAGTCATTGCTATGATGACGCAAATCCAACTCAAGTCCAACTTAAATAGATGTTAATAATCAGATTGATGAATAATGCTGTAACTTGCGCAGGTTCAAATACAAATATGCGCCTCACTTACCAGTCTAGCAAGCCACACTTGACCTTGGAGGCAGTCAATAAGTGCACAATTAAAACTATTGTTCAGGTTGAAGTCATTAAAAAAATTGGCAGTCAGAATTAAATGCTCCAGCCAAAAGATTGACATCCAATTGGTTCACTCTAATAAGGCTGCCGTACTTATCATACAATTAAATATTCATAGTGTACGACTGAATGCAAATTATATATTTGACAACAGATTTCATCAATATGCTTCCCTTCCATTCTTTCCAACCACGATAAATGGCAAGAGTTCTTTTGCAATGCTTTAAACACGCAGTTGTGAACTCCATTAGCAAGCCAACCGAAAGAGGCTTCATATGGTCAAGGTTGAAAAGGAAGTCCGTGGAAGAATACTTTATTGCGTGCAAGTGTGTGTGTGGCATGACAACGCGTATCTTTGGACTGCCAGCTGTATAAAGGTCACTCAGTGGAACCTTGTCTTGGTCAGCACGAAGGCCATAGCTGTGGGAATTACTCAGTGAATTATTTGCCCTTTACAAGCACCATCACCTCGCAGTTTAATACTTCTTGAGTGAATCCCGCTGGACATGTTCTCTTTGCCTTTCACCATTCTACACCTCCAATGTTTTTACGTCCTCACCAAGCTTGATCATTGATCATAAATTGTAAAACTGGTTAAGTCGGTAACAAAGGCGAGCTCAACGCGCCCTCACGCCATTTATGCGAACTAAAATTCTACCCGGGTTCTTTGCCAAGTGAGCATGGCTCTTGAACGGGGGCGCTGAAGCAGCTTTTCCTTCCGTCTTAACTTACCCCAATACTGCAAATTAGTTGAAAATGAAGATTATTTATGCACGTACCTGTTGCGACATCCAGATTTCGACACGGCAAGTCATGAAAATAGAATAAAGAAAACACAAATTGGTTAAACATTTCGCAACTTAATTGTACTAAGTACTTTGGGAACACTCCAGAACATTATAAAAACTAAGATTTTCTAATGTTTTATTTCAATGTTAAACCTTCCATGACTTGGACAGGGTTTCGGAAAGTTGCTAATCTTCCAGCGACCATGGCCGGATGAGAAGATTTTAATTGAATGTCTCCTTTTGTTTTCCAGTGTTAATATGGGAGCGGGAAGTGAACAAAATAATTGTATTGTCAGCTAGCTGGCTGTGCAGACTTGGATGAAGATTGAAAGAAAATGTGAGACAGGTCACAAAGGAGATTTACAGAAGGAGTACAATGACAGGGAGATGTGGAAGAAGAAACGGATCGAATGCTCAGTGGATCTGTCGTGAAAACAAATGAAATCTCCATCTCACTGGGATTATCTAACGTGAGCTTTACGGATACATTTTCTTTCTCAAATAGAAATGACATTGGAAGAGGTGGCTGGGAGAGCTCGGGAAATTGTAATCGAACTTGTTTTGTAAACCATTTTGTCTCACATCAAGCCCAAAGATATCAGCGGGTTATGAAAGAACGAGATGAGGAGGAAGCCAGTAAAGACAGAGTGATTTTCTTGGTCCATTGCCATCATCATCGTTGTGATATTTGCAATTTGCAGAAAACCGTAGAGATGGGATTAAAAATACATGATGGGATGAATTTTTTTGTCAGTTTAATAAATCTCACTCACTCCTACTTCATTCCTCTTCTCTCTCTCCACATTGAATTGTATATGTATGCAGGTTGGTTGAATTTATTCTGCAGCTCAAGTACAAGAAGAAGAGGAAGCTGAATAGATGCCATGATTTTAGATGTCAGATGAGTAGAAGATTGATTTTCCTATGAATCTCACTGTAGACTAGGACTGTACGTCGTCGTCATGCTCTTTTGTGCTGGATTTGAATGAAGAAGATGATGATGATGTGACTTTTGCATTTAATGGAAGACTGAATTTAGGCTCTATTACTTTACGTCATCATTCTGAGGTAGAGAGTGGAGAAGTAGAAGACGAAGACGAAGAAAATGGACAAATCTGGTCATTTTCGCTTGAGCGACATCCGCAGAAAATCAAGGAGTGTGCAAACCACATACAAGAGTCGACAGTCATGGCCAAAAGGGAATAATAAGCGTTTTTGTGTCATGTGAGAAAATGGTTCATGTCACTGAATATTCAGGAGAATGATAATAGATGTGATATGAAGCATCATCGCAAACTCTATTATTACGTCTGGGTACGTATAGTATCCTCCCACGTATATATTATGAGGACACATACGGAATCCAGTTGTCGGTCGCAGATACGAATCTCTCTCCTTTCTATCCTTCCGTCCTTCCTTTCCATTCCTTAAGCCTTCCATTTCCTACCGACCAAACATCTATCCAACCAAGAGATGCGTATCTATCGACCTGGATCAACTACAATCCAACGTGTGTTCCCAATATGCCTCTGATTTTCCGTGTGTGTGTGTGTGTAAACTACCTTATAGCCATAGTGTGTGGAAAAGGTTATCGGCTTTATGGGATCATTCGAATTGGAATTTCAATTTAAAATGCCGAGTGAGTGGAGACTACTGGCTGAGATTGAACTGTGTTTTCCCCGGTAGCATCGACTGCAGTGACGACGATGCGGATAAAACGTGAGGAGATTGGCCATTGAGACGGTTAAAATCAAACTACCTTACATAAAAGTTGAACCATTCCGTTCTATTTGGCTTACGGGGTAGCATACATAAGCAATATTTTAACTAAGTGGGGTAGTAACTTTTGTCCAAGAATTACTCTGCTGTGACAGATGTGTGCCAATAAATATGTTCTGCTATATTTCACAAGATATGTGCTCTCTCTCTCTCTCTTACTTTCACATTAACTTGATATGCCCGAATATATGGAGAGGCCAAGCTCTGAATATTGATTCAATACTCCTAGTGGTATAAGTTGCCATTCATCTACATAGTCTAAGCGAAGAGAAACATCGACCTGAATAGAGTCCGGGAGTCATCATCATCATATCCTAAATGTACGTGCCTACATGAATATATACTACGTGACGTCGTGGAAAGGGTTTAGCTGCCGGGTTAAAC
>JAQIWI010001826.1:0-14612 GCA_034698825.1 Deuterosminthurus bicinctus
GTGCAACATGAGAGGATTCTATGTGTCTGAGTGGAGAATACTGTCAGCTAATCGTTTCCATGTTAACTCACAAGTCTGGGGAGGTTCAAACGTTACGTGTATCCATGTAATATGTGAATAAGTATATGCGTGCGTGCTTGTGTGTGCTAATAGCTGAAGAGTAGACGGAAGTCTATTTACACGAAAAGTTCCCATTTTTCATCCGACACGCCTTCTTCCATCCCTTCCTTGACTCAAGTACACTCAATTACACGCTCGTCCTCTCCTTCCTTTCTCTCTCTCTCTGCACAGTAACTCACTTCTGTCTTCACGATACTCTCAATTAAGCAATTTAACAAGAGGGACAAGGAGCATGATTATTGCTACTCTTTCCTTTAGGCAACACCAACGGCTCATATTGCTCTTCTTCTGTCTGTATCCTTACGCTTTTTTCTTTCTATTCCTTTAAAAACCCTTGAACATAATAGCTATCTTTCATTGACAACAACATCATCATCATCTCACACTTACGACTATGGACTGTGTGTAGCACTTT
Source organism: Deuterosminthurus bicinctus (assembly GCA_034698825.1). NCBI lineage: Eukaryota > Metazoa > Arthropoda > Collembola > Symphypleona > Bourletiellidae > Deuterosminthurus > Deuterosminthurus bicinctus. The sequence goes on from JAQIWI010001826.1 coordinate 536, forward strand.
GAGCAGGATTAGCCATTAGCTGGGATGCAAAAACACATCCGGACGACAACAGACACTACATATTACATCTCCATTCATGCATTTAGCCAAATGACATGGAAACTAGTGATTATTTCCAGTACGTGTGCATCATTACAACCTCCCTGTCTGATGGCAGCAAGAGACTTTTGAGAAAAATTAATAACAATACTCCCGTCCTCGTTGTTACACATAACGTGTACGTCTGGACGTTGTGTACGTGTGAGAATTGGGAAAAATTCGGACCTGACAGAATAATTAGGGAGCAGCTAGACGAAGAAGGAAGAGCTACAAGAAGAAGAAGAACAAGTAGTGTTGAGGCAAAGCGTTCAATTATTCATTTTATAGTCCAGTCGCTAAGGCTTCCGGTAAAGCTATATTATGAACCTTCTTAACCTGACGTGTCCACCCAGTGGAATCATAAAAGAGGGTTGAATTAGGAAAATTGTAGCTTTTCAGTGGAAACATTACGCACATTCACCTCTCCTTATTTTCCCTTCATCATGAGAGAAGCAGAGACCTTTTTTTCTCTTGTCCCTTCCCTCTGAATTCTGGCGCTCGTAAAAATGGCAAATGATTTAGGCTAATTATGGGAGGGAAGGAGAAGGAGAGAGAGAGAGACAAGTGCGCATAAACTTTAGTGAGAACAACTCTATCTACCAGTACGGGTCGCAATGTGAGCAGTGCTGTAATATAGAACCAGTAGGATGCAAATTTTGAGCTATGAAAACCATCTGGGAAGGAGAGAAAGAGAATTGTGAAAGCCACGACACGAGGATGATTGCTATTTAATTCCTATACTTAAGGCTGTTGAAGGGCTCAAGCTGTAAATCCGGTAAGTAACCCCATAATAATCGTATCGACAGTCAAGTTCAACATCCCAGACTCAGGTCCTTGGAAAGCTGGGAGATGTGAGGGGATAATTGAGAGGTTTCTTCAGATCAATGAGCCCTTAAGGATTCAAGACACGTTGCTCAATTAGTTTAGTGAGAGAGGAAGGGAACCTGTGATTAGTGGAAATCGGAGAGTAACAGATGGATATCGAAACTCGTGTTCAAGTCCATAATAATTCTAGTAGTAGTAGCTCTCCTACCCTTAAAACTCCTTCCGGCCAGCTTGTAGATCTTCACATTTTGACACGGTGGTCTTAATTAAACTCCATCAATTGACCCAGCTCCCAGGCATAGACCCCCTTCCATCATCCTCCAACTCAATTAACACTTGACGTTATGAATGATAACGTGCATGTATATTTTCCTCTTTGTATCCACTTCATTCTGTACCTCCCACTCACAACCCATTAGCATTCAAAATCCACACTCAAGATACAGACACGTCTTCATCAATAAAGGAAGGATGCAAATCAGCAGCTCAGATCCCCACCTTGTGCACACATGACTGCGACAGCCAGTCATTATTCTATCCACTAAATTGTTCCTTCTTACTGCCCAAGTGTACATAAAACACTCCTCTTCTCAATCTAATTAGGCTGAAAAAAAAACTGACCAGTCTAAAACAATCAAGTGGCCAGCTTATGATTTCATACCAAGCGGTTTCCTCCAGCCTTTCCAGATGCGTAGTAGTATGAACGATGACTAAAATGGAGATTATGTTGGACCAAAGATGTACTTACTTTGCCAGGTTCCTTATCAAAGTCACAATCTCGCAGTATGTCATTGCCGTAGTGACCATTTGTGGCAGGATTGAAGACTAACTGAAGATTTGTACCGGTGGCTACGAATGCCTGTAAACAAATAAGAAACATTAGCTCAGTTCCCCCCAAACTCTCGAGGATCTTTAAGGCTTCCTTTCCAAAGCCAATAGTTGTTCCAAAAGAGAAGATTATCGATCTGCGACTTTAAAATCCACAAAGATTTTCTAGATGAATCCCAATTTCCATGGGCTCTAGCGCACCAGTTGAGGTAGTCATGGAAAGAAGAAAACAGCTAGACAAGTAGCATTGTTGGGAAATAGAGGCGATGGAAAAACTGTGCGTGTGTTGATGATGAGAGGGAGATATCGTGTCAAAAGGCTTGGCCCATTCACTCCTCTTCTCATGTTTTCAAACATGTTCGTGTGTGTGTGTCGGGAGTGTGAATTTTATCAAAAGAAGATTATTTGTTTTCACATCCAAGGCGGCTCGGCTCGTCTTGTTATCAAAGGGGGAAGGTCTCATGAGACTTTTAAATTGCTTCCGTTCGTTCTGCGGCATCTTGTACCAGCCCGTCTTCATCTTCTGCCAGCTTCTACTGCCAAGTCCAATGTGTTCGGAAAACAATTGAAATCACATTTCACTTCTCCAACTGCCAATGAGCAAGGTCGTTAAAAGTCTTTGCTGCCAGTCAGATGAATCTTTCCCTTTAGTCTTCGCACAGTGATAATACACATCCCTTCCAACAAGTTTCTCTCTCAGCGTTCTGGCTACACGTGTCAAGTCACTTTAATTTGTCCGATGGAAAAGTCCGTCTCATTCCGGCTTGATTAACTGCCACAACATTGGGACCACCTCTGAAGCCGTACACTTGATCGGAATGAGGAAGATGATGTTCGGGAGCACTCGAGTTATCAGGAAGGATAAATTTTCTTCTTCTTTATCTGCACCCATGAATAGAAAACAATGAGCCGTCCTTTTGTCCTCGTCCAATTAAATCCATGGAAAGTTGATCGGAACGTTAAAAAAACCTCTTGCTCATTCAATCATTCAATTTTTTCTCATGGGAACAAAAATTCGTTCCCAGAATTAGGCGTCAAATTCCCAGAAAATTGATTTTTTATCGCCTCCGTCACTCACAGTGGTCCTCTTCTCATTCTTCAAGCAGCTCTTCTTCGCATCTTGTAGTTGAGTCATTCACTGGGGGAATCCAATGTTTGTACGGCTTCATCCTCGGTCAGCGTCTTATAATCACAGCACTGACTATTGACTCCAACGGTAAAGGACTTGACCGCTTCCGTGTGAGTTTCAAGATAATTCACGGTTTTCCAAATGCACTTTTCCACACAAATCACACTGATGTTCACATGCAAATCCTTTGTTGAAAGACACACACACACACACTTGAAAAATGCGCAGAAATCTTGTGTATTCTGAGTCAAAACCACAGATCGCTTCCATATCTTTAAGCTTATTGATCTACTCATCTACTGAGAAAATAACAAAAGAAAGTATAGATTGTGAGAAAAATGGAATATGAATTACGATTTCTGTATGTCCTTCCCGGCACCCATTTTGGAATCTCATTTGACGTTCTTCTAAAGGTCGATCTCTGTAACCGGTGTAGCGAACCTGCAACATCCAAAGCACTCAAATGAATACATCCTCAGTTCACTCTCTGAATCTCGGCCTTAAGAAATAGGCTAAATAAATCCAAGCTGCACGCTCGAATCAAACTGATTACACAGCCGGAACGAGACTATTCATAAGAGTCGATCAGTCGTGTCCAATTCGATGAAAATCAAGGGCTGTCTTGGAGAATAATAATAACCCTGATGACACAGTGACTGAACAGAGCAGTAAAGCATTTGACGTTCGTGATTATCATGATTCCAAGAAATCAGAGGGATATGATCCTAAAGATCAAGTGAGGCAACTTGATAACAGCTGTTTCCCACCCGTCATATCGCCAGTTGTTCAAAGATTATAGAGAAAAAAAAGTGCAAAAAAAATTACTAACCTCAGATTCCCGACTTAATCTGCGGAACAACTCGTCTGACTCAAACTTACTCTTCTGCTCTGGGACGACACGGGGCATTTTAAAATAAAATCGGGGCTTGGGTTGTGGCTCATAAAGCCCCAGAGAATCAAAAGGTAACATTGTGGTCTTTTGGTTGTAGTAGTCGGGGAGGAAGGTGTTGTATTGATCAGCCAGCACTAATTGTTGTTGATGAGCTTGATGGATGAGTATTGATTGACGATGATGATGGGCAGATGGTGACAAGAGTGGTGGCGATCCTAAGCAGGACGACGACACTGACGAAGTCTTACTCATGACTGAAAGGTGAACAAGCTCTGCAGGGTCTTCCTTGGTGGCCAACAGCTCAGGGTTAGTAGACACCCCTTGTGGGCCCACAATCGAGCCACTTCCTTCTAGCTGTTCCCATCTATAGAATCTCCACCGGCCCAACCGCCCAATCCTGAGTTCTTCCCATGGCTTTCCCCAACCATTGGTTGGGTGTTTGCTGGTAGGAGGCCGTCGGCTTCAACTCATTCCCTTCCTTCTCTATCTGCACAAGAAATCTTTCACCCGAATCTCTACCCAAAATCCTAGGATCAATATGCTCCCCTCTTTCTGCAGCTTCTTCTTCCTCCACTGTTTTTATCCTAACTTGAATGAGCATGAAGGAGGCGGACAATTAGGCTTGTTTTCATTCTTGTCGCCAGATTTCTGGCCGAGCAATAGTGCCCGTGCCTTCTGGACCCCCTGGTCATGTTTGAGCCAAGGGGATTAATGCACCTTTGTTGTCTTAAAAAGCCACACAAAGTGGAATATGTTTGAGTAACTGATCGAGGTCAAAGATCGCAATAATCTTCATTGAATTTTTCTGTCATACCGTGTGGGCTTTTAGTAATTGCTACAAGTTACAGCGAATGACTATGGTAGCGTATTATATCCTACTCACTATAGGCTGCTTAATGCAGTCAGTGGCCAAAATTCAGGATAAGCTTGTAGCTTGTCTATCAGCTTTGTCTCATAACTTTGTTTCTTGTAAGGTCTGATTGCCAAACTTTCAGTTTTTTCTTCTCCGAACTGTTGCTTCCACCCGCGCAGGTCAGAATATTTACGGGTAAAACAAAGGGGGAATTTCCTAATGATTTGCTTATGTACTCTTTCTCGTCTTATAATGAATGTCATGTCAGCTGTGCTGGCTATTTTTGCGTCGGTGGAAGTTCCACAACGCACAGCCCGTCTCTCACATGTACTGTAGGATTTCGGCCCTATTCCTCAGTCGGATATTCAGCATTGCAAAGCATAAGGCACTCTTCCAGATGCGTACAAACATGTTCAGTACATCACATTGATACCAGTTAGAAATTGATATTCGTTATAAGGCACGAGATGAAAAGGAGCGGTGAGAAGTGGAATGGATAAGTTGATAGTGTGAGACGCGAGCCAGAGAAGACTTGGAGGCACAAGTCCTGTGAAGCGCCTTCGTTTCGCATCATTATGAATTTTAGGGTAAATATAAAGTAGAAGACAAACTGGTGACACGGTGGTAACTGGAATCACTGAGCTGTGTCCAAGACGGAAGGAGCTCCCAAGGAGTCCCTTTCATCTGCTAGTTTAAATAATTGATAGAGCGATGATATTCAGAACCACTTTGACGTGACGCTTGCATTACCACGTTAATCTGAACAGCCTCATGAATAAAATTTCTAGTAGTACGACAGTCCATTAGGTCGTCAGAACCCCACAGAGGACCTCGCGTCAACAAATTCCAGCCAGCCAGCGAATCTAAAAGGCAACATTATAATATACTTAAGGAGAGATACTTACTTTACCCTTTCACAAAACACTCGTCATCACACAATGAACCAAGTTTTCATACAAACTTAGCGGTGCATAAATAAGTGACGGACTATGTGTGTGTGTGTGTGAACAATGGATGGTATATTATCTATTTCAACTGCAGAAAAATTATCCACACAGGGACAGCAAATACTTTCCCATAACGAATTTCATACACAGAGGATGTCACATAGACTTCTTCGCCACTCTCTTCTGTCTGGACATGGACACGGCTGCCTGAACTGAAAATCCAGTTCACTTTCAGATATGATCATCCCTTGAGAAAGACACAGGGTCATTCATCCATTTAATATACACTTTGTAAGATTCATCACATTTCCATTTAAAAATAACATTAAATCATCCCAAGGGAAAGTTATAAGTTCTTATCTAAGACAGCAAAACTACCACTGCTTCTTATCGTCACTATACCATACGCCTTGCTTTCCTTGAGCAGCATAGTATGTCAACATGCAAGAAGCTTCTGAGAAACCAGACAGACGTCAAGGATGTAATTGCAACTTTTAGGAAGAACTTGTGACCACTATATGAGGAAAATTCAGTTTATCATCATAATCATAATTGCCTCAAATTAGTCACTTTCTCATTCCGGATTAAGATTATTAAGGTCATGATTATCGTAGTCAACTTGAATGCGACTACTTTTGTTATATTTCAAAATGTCATCAACGCTCGTATAGAATCATTATTATTTTCAATATAATTAGGAGGAGTTGGGAATTTTTCATTCTTTCGAGAAAGTTTCCTGGGAATGTTTCCGGGAAGAAAAAAGGTTGCTGCTGTACGGAAAGTCGTCGTAAATCCAAGTGACGCCTTAGCACGTCATCTGTTGGGCTGAATTCACATCGGAAGAGGCTGACAGGACAGGAGGCCACACGAGTCTTTTGGATTCAAAAGTGACAAAGCGTTGACGCGGCCGTTTCAAGACCCTCACTGGCTTTGGACGGACTTGGATTTTCCGAAAATTAATCCAATTTTTGGAAAATTATCGCTCCAGTAGTGAATATCACTCCAATTCCCATAAGTCATCATGAAGTTAGTTCGGTAAGTGACCCAGAAATTCTGCTCATTTGACGTTCAAGTTTGTATTGATTCCATTATAGACATTTGCCGCTCGCATAATCCCATCCGCTAAATTTTTACCCGATTCCATTTAAATTGGCCTCAAACTGTCTAAAATGAAACACTTCCAACTGGTTTGGTTCCAGATAATGTTTTTTTATTGTGCTGAAATGATTTTTAGCAGCTTTGATTATTGTCAGTAGCGGCTGTAGTTATTTCAATTGTGTGGAGTCTAATAGAAGAAGGAATTTTCTGTCTGCAGTTTTATTTAACTAAAATTTATTTGTGCATTTCAGGTTTCTTATGCAGCTGAGTCACGAAACGGTGACGATAGAATTGAAGAATGGAACCATTGTACATGGAACTGTTCAGGGTAAGTGTGATTAGAGTGAAATGTAATGTAACTGGAGATTTAAATCATTGTTGTATTTTTTTTTTTTTACTTTCAGGAGTAGACGTTGCCATGAACACTCACTTAAAGGCTGTGAAAATGACGGTGAAAGGTCGAGAAGCAGTCATGTTGGAAACACTAACAGTTCGAGGAAATAACATTCGGTATTACATTCTGCCCGACTCATTACCTTTAGAGACTCTACTCATAGACAACACACCCAAAGCCAAGGCTAAGAAGAAGCAAGAAGCCAAAAGTATGTCACTTGTTTTAGTACCCCTGCTTCATTGTTGTTTATTTGTGAATTAATTTTTAATGTATTCATTGCAGCTGCCGCAAGAGGAAGAGGTCGAGGTCGTGGTCGAGGACGAGGTACCCGTGGAGGCCCTCGCGGCGGCGGTGGCGGCGGAGGAGGTGGTGGTGGTGGCGGCGGCGGTGGTGGCGGAGGTGGAGGTGGTCCTCGAAGACGATGATTCTAACATCTATTCTACTATAAATCTAACTGTAGTAGTTTGTAATAATGCTTAAGATGATAAATGGCACGTCTTGGGGATGTATTTGTTTCACCAATAAAAACGTCTTGATTTTCCAGTTTTATTATTACATACTCTGTACACCTAATACATGTAGTGATGTCCTCATCATTACCATAAGGTCTAAAAATTTTGATGATGTTTCAATAATAATAATAATAATTCTGTATAAGTCAATTTGTGGTTAACAAATTATTATTAGTGCTATTTTATGGAATAATAAATGCTCTTGGTATTACTTTTTTTTTGGAAATTTACTCTTAATAATAATTATAACATATCTATGATGATGATAATAATAATAATGATAATAGGAGCCACATTTGTGTAAGACCAAGTGCTTCTTATGGTGCCCATCCATACACAATAACAATAATCCATACATAGATATATATATATAGAACAACTGTCAACAACACTACGTAAATGAAACATTTCAAACGTCTAAAAGTTACTTGTACATATAAATTAAAGGTAGTAGTAGTAATAGATAATTCATCATCATCATCAACTTACGCAATGTCCTCATTAAATATTTTTTAACGACCCTAACCGATTTCTGCTCAGCAATTAAAAGAGACAAGAATACTCATACCGATCATCACTATTATACACCCTTACACGCACAGGAAATTTTGAAATATATATTTATATATATATCTATAGCATATATCAGACACTGACGCTGGACGTGAAATCCTGTACATCTTTTTACCACCTCCATCTTCCTTTTCTTTTTTTCTTCTTCGTAATTATTATTATTATTATTGTTGTTGTAACTGTTATATGTGAACTAAAAATGTGTTGTCTGCCTTTTCCGTCGAGCTTTTTCAATAATTCATCATGAAAACTTGATACAAAATTCGATTTTAACGCTTTTTCACAATATATAAATTAATCTTTAAAAATGTTAACTTAATTTATTGTAATGTTACTACTCCGGAGTCTCTTATGAGCTCTATTGAAGGACTCGTCGGAGGAATTGTTGTCGGAATCTGTGCCGCATAAACTTATCTCCAGGTTCCTTTTGCGAAGCGTTGAGTCGCTAATTGGAAGTCTCCCTTTAAAGTCTCCATTCTCTTTTGGATTTCGTCCATTGGCTGAAGCTTTTGACGGCGCGTCATCTATTTCTATAATTTGGATTCCATCATCCTCGTTATTCGGCACTAAAACAAATCCACACATACAGAATTATACACAACCTCTCCGCTATAATGCATATATACTTGATCATGTTATAACATTCTAAAAAGAGTAAGTGCAAGGGGCTGTATAAGGGCTACAACCAGCCAAGCGTGTATTGTACAGACCGGCGAGCCTCTCGCGGAGGTTGCGCCATATGAAGCGAGAAGAAAAAGAGAAGACGAGCATTGCAACAACTCTCCGTCTCTCTCTCCCCTTGCTACAAAAAAATGCCCCTAGGCCAAATCGACATGATATAAAAGGTTAGTAAACTCACTAGTTCTTCGGGATGAGGAGCCTTGTGGAGTAATTGTGAGAGATCCTTTATTCCTCAACGAGGGATTCGAGTTTGCTAGCGGTTGTGGGATAATGGTTATTTCATCGTTTATTTTCATGGGCTTGAATGAATTTTGGTTTGTAGAGGCCGAGACTTGTACTGGTCTCGATGTAACCTGCATCTGGCTGGCTCGGTTGCTGTTGCTACTGTTACTGGGCACGGGTCTGCGTTCATTCTTCTTGGCTGACATACTATGCGCGGAGTAAACGTGACTCTCGAACAGCTTGTACATTCCGAAAGTTGCGGTACAGACGGTGCATTTGTAGGACAAATGTGCGGGTTTCAATGTTACATTGTGGTCTTTGGCAACATGTGCTAGCAATTTCCACTGATACACCTGAAATTAAACACGTAATTGGATTAAACCCTGCACCTTTCATCATCTAATATAAACCACTTTTCATTTTCGTATGCAAAAAAAACGACTTTTCGTAGCGAAAGTTATGAAGTCATAAAGCTTCCTCACCTTGCCACAAAGCGGACAACGACCACTGTCTGACCCTTTGTTCGCAGCATCCTGCATTGATGACGTAACTAACCCGTGTGATCCCAGCAAGTGCCTTTCCAGGCCTTGATCAGTGAAGAAGCGGAACTGACATTTCTGACAGTTCAATGGTGGCTTATTGTAAATCATCTTTGGATGTATCTTCACTTTGTGAATCCACTGCATGTGGTTTCTCAACTGGTCCAAATCCTATGTAAGAATCAAAGGAATTCTCCGTCACATATAATCAAGAACATGAGAATATTCCTTCCATGACTAAAAATTCTAGATGTAGGCAAACCTTGATGTAGCCATCACAGATTTCACATATAACAAAGGATGTTTTCCCTGCTCCTCCCTGTGCTTGCTTGGACAGGTTGGATGAAGCAGCTGAATTTGACCCTGTCTGCCTGGGTAGAGGAGTGATCGATATACTCGGCTGAGTGGATGGTTTTGCGTTACGCAGCGACTGCGAGGATGAGGCACTCTAGAAATTTCAACATGCACACACACATTCAAGAAGTACATTGGTCAGGAATAACAACTCACTAATTGACTAATTCTTACTTTCTGCACTGAGGATCCGGGTCCAATGCTGCTGGGTAAGAGACCCAACTTGGTCAAAAACCCACTTACGTTCCCACCTGCACTCCCAACAGACAGAGGTCCTCCAACGACCTGCAATATTCCCTCATAGTCAGACACGCCTCTGAAAAGCAACCCATGCAGGGATAATATTAAAGTGAGTGCCTACCTGCTGCAGAAGCTGGCTGTTGGTTAAGGACAGATGTGGTTGTGAAATACCCAATCCGCTTGCACCACCGGCACCGGAACGCATCAGCAATCCAACTACAAATGTATAAATTCATACGTAGATTAGTATAATGAGAGACGACGTTGAGGTTAAAACTAATGAGGATGTTAAGGTTAAAGTGAATGCAGACGATGAGATTAAAATGAATGCAGACGTTCAGAATTAAATGAACGAAAGCTTTCTTATAAAAATTACGTCACTAAAAATTAAAATAATACACCAAAAGTTAGCCCATTTACCCGGCAAATTCCCACCTCTCTGCAGATGTGATGAAATTGAAGGAGGTTGCATCTTTGGGCTAGTTCGAATGAGTCCTGGAACAGGCTTGGACTTTGGTGCTTGTAGTAAAGGTGGCATCGGCATCTTTCCTCCAGGGAGATACTTGGGAGCAATACTTACGTATGGTGAGGCTGAACCTCGCTGTTGAGCCCCGGCCATGAAAGCAGGGTTCATCTGAGTTTGCGGGAGAAGCCTACTCTTAGCTAATTTAGGCAATTTTGCCGGAGTATCCCAATCCAGGGGAGGCTCAAGGTTCTTTTCCAGTCTAAACCTTTTCGTACATCCTATAAGGTGTCGATTTAGTTTAGCTTTCGAGTTATCTTCAAACGCACAATTCGGACATTGGTGGTATGCGGGAGCCCTGGAGACACAGAAAGATGACATAAGTTGTGAAACCCGATGACAACAAGTTGAAAAAATATTAGGTTCAAACGATGAATATAATGTTCAAATAATCAATATTACCTTTCAAGACGAGGCATTATCATATGTTCTGCTTCCATGTGGAATAAAATTTCGTGGGGAACGCGAGTTGTATACTCACAAAAATTACATCGATAACTGTAATTTCTCATGTGAGGAGTTTCTAAATGTGCTGACATAACTAAATTGGACTCGGTCTTGAAATTACAGAAGGTACACTTCTTAGTTTCATGTCTAAATGGTTCATTATTCTCTTTGCTCTCTTCCAAATTCTTCTTAAGAGAGATGATGCTTTGCTGAGTTTCCATAGTCACTGTCTTGCTACGACTCCGATCCTTCTCCTTTTCAGCCTTCCGCTTTTGCATCTTGAGCAGATCCGTTTGAACAAACTCTTGAACCAGACTCATCCCGACATTCATCAAAAGCTTCCCCACCGGCCCTTCAAAATAGTTGTCCGTACTGGATTTCTTCTCCACCACCACGTCATCGTCATCCTCGATAGTCACTTCATCCCCACTCTTCGCCGCTTTAGCCTCCTTGTCCTTACGTATAGCTGTCGTCAAATCCTTCATAGCTTCTTTCAAAGATTTCTCCCCCGAATGCTCGAAAACGTAGGGCACGATGAATGACGGAGCTTCGATTAAAAACGCATCGTCCGGAATATCATATGCGTTTGAGTATTTTTGGAGGGTATTTTCTCCTCCTACACTGATGGACGCTAGGGAATTTCTTGAACTAGGATTTGCGTCATGTGACTTGGTCGTAGACGAACTGGAAGACGATTTTTCCAAAGGAACCGGACCCTTGCCCGACAGGATAGCATTTGTATCAATGATGACCAAAGTAGGCTCCTTCCCAGGTTCTTTCTTGCTATTAGCCAACTCAACAAGGCTCTTGGTATCATTGACAACAATAGTGACCTGGTCGTTACTATCCTTCCCAGAAGATCCGTCCTGACCAGCAGCCTTGGTCGAAGGTACCTTGCTCACTACTACTGACCCTGTATCGTTCCCATCTTCCGACTTGTCTTGACCTTCAGCAACTTCGGAAAAGGGATCCTCATCCGCAATTTCCATCACATCCTCATCATCCGCAGATTTATGATTGTTATTATCACTACTACGTCCACTTCCTGCATCTTTACTTCTCCTCGGTTCAACATCTTCTTCTTCATCTTCCTCGTCCTCACCTTCATTCTCATCATCCAATTCTACAACATCATCACCCAGCTCCCTTGAGACCTTGAAAAAAAAAAGCCGACAACCATAAGTCAAGTCCTCCCCAATAAAATCTGTCCCCCTCCCCCCCAACTAAAAATGTCAAATTACTCACCTCCATGTCACTCCCTCCATTTTCGTCCATATCCTCCTCCTCGAGAGATATTTGGTCAGCTGCAGACTTGATTTTGGAATTTTTCTCAGTCTCATTAACTATCTTGTTATTCCTCTTAACCCCCTCCCCTCTTTCCGACTCATCGTCCAACACTTCCAAATCATCTCGCTCGCCCTTGTCTTCCATACTCCACGGAGAATTTCACAATTACTTTTCTGCACAAATCAACAAATGAACCAACGAATGAATGAATGAAAAATCACCACACTTCTTCCAAACCTCACTCCAGCACTCCCAACAAGTTTTTTTCTTCTCTCTCTGTCTCAAAAACAACAACACCCACACGCACTTTTCATACCGGCGGACATGAAATTTTGATTTTAGTTTTACTTATTTATGTCCCATCACGCGATTAACAGACCTAGCTACATATATTTTATTTGATTGATGAAGAGTAGAAGAAGAACAAGAAGCCGAGACAGAGATGAGTTTGAAAGAATAATATATAGAATAGAAGACAAGTAAAGTGTGTGTACTCCGGCCTGTATTATAAACCTCTCTCTCTCTCTGCTCTCTCGAATGCACAGGATTTTAACAAGTCAATACTATTTGTGAGTGAGATAGAGAGGCGCGAAAAAAGCATTGGAGAAAGCAAAAGGAATCGCAAGTTCACATACCCAGCAAGCCCAAGATTGAGGATTCACTCTGACACGGGAATTGACACAAGAGTTTTTCCAAATATACTTGTTCGGGGTCAACAGAGTAAAGTTGCACGAAGGACACTCGGTCAAGGTGCCAATTGCCAATTTCTAAACGGAAAGATGGCGACGGGTTGTCACGTGAGCCATACGTCAACAAAAGGAAAAGCGGATAACAATATCCAATGAACGAAGGGGACTGTGTGAAGTGTGCAAGCCAGCCAGCCAGCCAGTCCCCCTAAATCGGCGGGGGAAACGGGAGGCCAAATTTAGGTTGTGGGGAGCCCCAGCACACCGCCGCCCATTCGGCCATTGAACCTGAGAAAAAATATCCGGTTGTGCCCTCATCATCATCATCATCATCTTCATCCTCATCATCATCCCCAATCAAATTCCTACATTATTATAAGATTCCCCCCCTTAAAGATCCCTTCATGATGTATGTTCTCACATAAATAAAGATAGCACCGTTACTCATTCCATTTCCTTATGACCCTGCTCATGATGATGATCATGATGAAGGAAGCCCGAGAAAAACGTTTGGAAAATATGCCACAGCTCTGGCCGGGTCAGTCAGTAGACCTGGTCAGTGGTGATTAAATAATTTCTTGAGTATAAGATCATAAGTCCTTTTCAGAATGAGGGACCTACCAGAATAATATGGAAGCTTCTTTCCAGGTTAATTAATGCAGGGTATGTTACATTTGCTGGATAATTTGCAATATAAGGCAATGAGAGGTTTTTTTCATGTCAAACTGACTCAGGGCTTGTTGTCTTTGCTTCTGGCTTTAAATTCTGAGCTTTATGCAATTTCTATTCTATTCTACAAGAATGGAGCTAGGAGATGCACAACAATGTTTTGACATAACATAGTAAACGTGAGTTTGAAGACGTTGAGACGAGGGGAAACAATGAGAGATTATGAGGAGATGCCAAAGGAATTATGGTTCAAGTTCTAGAAGAGATTTTTGGGCGAATTCATCAGTCAGATAGACTTTG
>JAQIWI010001827.1:0-14612 GCA_034698825.1 Deuterosminthurus bicinctus
AATTTCCCAAAGACTCTAGTTTCAGAATTGGTAACCATCATGGCTACTGCTTCAAAACTTCAAAAGTTATTCAAGTTCGAAAGTGTAAACCTATCTCTGAGCCACGCTGTACTCTTCCCTACGCCGCAAGATTCCTAAAAAATCTGCAACCTGGGATTTTATCATACAGGCGACCATTTGGTCAATTTTCACGCATTTCAAAGTGGCAGCCTACCTTTATGTGTTGCCGTTCAAATTCAGTCGATTACCAACCACCTTCCACAAAGAACAGCAGTACTGGATATTTCGAACCTCCAACTATTTCATCATAATTGTTCATCGGATAGTCATATTTTTATTTATATTGAGCCAGTTTTTATTTTGTTTGTACGGCGCAATTTATTATGTTAAAATGAATGGATTCAATCTTAATGGCATTGTGTGCTGCGTCTACACTCTGATGTATTCATCAGCGTTGACATACTCACTGCAAAATGCTCTGAATTAAATTGCCCCTGTATTAAACCAATGTTTTTGTTCTTTTTTCACCAAAAAGTGGACAAAGAAGATGCGTTATCCTGATTGTTTCTCCAATACGTGTTTGAACGTCCTAGCTTTTCAGTTCGGTTCAGCTAGCGTCTGTGTAACTGCTGCCTTGTCTCTTGCTGGATTGTATCATGCTGACTTGCCCCTTCTATATTTCAATGCATTAGCAAAGTTTCGTACACTTTGATGGCTATGTTCAATTTCTATTCATGCCGCTTGAAGTACTTAGATTTTTTATACCACTGATCGTAATAATTTCAAATCATTTCGTCTTCATGGTTACATACAGTACAATAAGGGGGCGGATTCATGTCATGAGAGCCATTATTTCCAGGCTACGAAAAAAGTAAGTGCCAACTGCGAACTTTATGGTTTTGCACCTGAAACAGTAAAATAATTTAAATAATTTGAGCTTACTTTAGATTATCCAACAAAAACGTTTTCACGCGTTTAATCAGCAATTGGGAAGAGACGCAAATTCTTTGCAATTCTGCAAACCTTTGGTGGAGGAATGGTCTACTGCCGGGAATCGTTTGGGTCTGCTTTATTCTCCTCATTTTCACTCTGTACGGGACAATACGTTTTCATGACAAACTTCCTGCCCTCATTTACGCAGTCTTTCCTTTCGTTGTTTATAATATCCTGGTGTACCAGGGAGCTGCCTTCACGCAGCTGGGTATGATTTCTCGGACATCGGGCCAGCTATTGGAGGATATTTAGAGGATTGGGAAACACGTGGATAGGAGTTCGGCGTGTATGTGCAGGCAGTTAAGGGCATTTGGAATCGAAATCGGGTCGTTTGGTCTAGTACACGTTGAAACTTGGGTGAATGTACTGGTACAAGTCATTAGCATTGTTTTATTATTCCTTGAAATCGATTGAGTTTGCATTCGACTTTACTGACAGCATGCCGGAAACATAGCATACACCTTTTGTGAAGTCCGGGCTCACGTGTATTTGATACGAGATATTGATTTGACATTTTATAATTTGCAATTTTTAATCATAACAGCCATTTATTGCACAAAAACACCGCCTGCCATTTGAAAATAATAAACCGATAAGTTGCAATAAATTGATTTTACTGTCACCACACTTTCTTTTTGGTGACAGTTAAGAGGCCCCTCCGCCTCTTTCCATTTCGCAACCCATTAGTCCAATGCCTAAACACTGTTTTCCTTTCCACGGAATCGTTTTGAGGCTCATTGTGATAATGGGTAAAGACATGGAAAAGATTTTTTTTCGCCATTGGACTTCCACATGGCTGCTTCTATCCTTTCATAATTTTTGCTTTGAGCAGAGATATTCGCAAGTTTATCTGCTGTTGTGAGCTCCACCGTCGACAGCATCAACCTGCTGTAAGATATTGAATAATTTAATAAACGAATTTCTTTAAAGGTCCGTAATGAATAACACGTGAAATGTTTTTTCTGAGGAACTATTTTATTAGTTCTGTATACAGTGTGGTCTATGATGGTGGAATCCGTAGAATTAATAATTTACCTCATAGGAGGGATTTTTTAGTAAAGTTCAAAAATCAGGTATTTGAATTGAGTTTCCATGGAGGACCTAAACACGCTAACCCTCACCATCTCAGATTCACATAAAACGTCAAAAATCTGAAAGAGCATACTGAAAACTAGTAGTCGGCCGCCTGTTTATCAACCAAGCTGCCCGGTTCGGAAAATTCGGGTAAAACTCGGTCAGATCTGCCAAACCGCATAACTCCGGAACGGCTCGTCCGATCAAGATGATTCTTCGACAGAAAAATATCTCAATGGCTGCAGTTTGACCCGTTTTGAAGCCAGAACACTAGTCAATTACCTTCATATAAAAAGAATCGAAATTTCGCAATAAATTCAAAATTTTTGAAAAAAATAGAAACAAAAATAAAATAAAATTTCTTGTAAAATAAGCAACCAACCAGCCAATTTTCATAAATTTAGGACTTCGTCTACTAAGATTATTCGAATTCTAGTTCTACTCACCTTTCCATGTAATCAATGTACACTTATTTTTACTTCAATGACCATCGTAATAATGATTTCTGTTTCCAAGGGATTATTTTTGGGTTTTTCCCGTCTTCACGCCTTTGTAATGCTTTAAATATTGTAATTCAATTGACCATAATTTTCCTTTGAAGCGACCTTGAAGCGTCCTTTCAGAGTTCGCCTTGCTCTCAGTTAGTCGACACTCAAGAATTTCCTACCCGTTTTTACTACTAAATAAACTCTATTAGTTTTTTGGCACAAGTTACAACAGCAACTCTTCTCATGAGACGACCACTCACTCCACAGAATTTTTTGAGAAACAATGAGTATCTCGCTGAGGGTGGGCATCGTAATAATCATACGTGCATGCTTACGATAACGTGATGATCATGTTTGTGTGATTTGCATTGAAAAGACGGCAGTAAGAAGACTAAACAAGTAACGAGTGACTTTTTTTACAAATGATGGCGTCCTAAAAAGTATGATTTTCAGTGGAAGAAAGTTTTGTCGGGTGATGATGTGTCTAGGACAAGGAAACTGTTCAAGGAGCTCGGAAGTGGTGAGACGGTTGATTTTCCCCGCTGGATAAAATAGTTTGAGACGTTTATTGAGTAAAATCATCAGCTTCTGTTCCAGCGTCACCCCCACGCCGACCTTGAATTGGCCAAATAACATCTGAATTAGTCCATACTAATTATGCTTTTCCAGGGGTATCCCTCATTGCTGCTCTGCTCATATAAAGTAATCAGTGCACAGTCGGATAGATTGAATCGGAATTAATTTTGGTAGTAAGCTAATTATTATTATTTAATGATTTTAAAGTTAATTAATTACAGAGCAAGGCAGGCTGAGACCATTCCAAGGGCCTGAACCTGCTTTACCAATATCAATAAATTATATCAAGCAGGCCATCAAGACATGGCAGTGTCACAGGCATACCAAGAGATGGATCACTGTGACGAACATGAATAAGCATACTAGAAGTTATGTCCCTCTGCCACTCTACGAGAAGAACAATAATTCTGCTGTTTCAAAAATTGATTTGAGTAATTTCTTATCCCAGAGAACATGATGCTGGCAAGCTTATCAGCTGCATCTGTAGTCCTAATGATTGCTTCAGCTTCAGTTGCTTTAGCGTACATTCAAATGGAGCACCCTTTTACCTTTTATGGTCCTTTGTATTGCAAATTCTTCCCTGCCGTTCATAGTAAGTTTGTTGGTTTCCTTTTTTAATAAATTCCCCTGTCTTCAATATTCTCGTATTTTCATTTAAAATACATTCATGGAGAAACGATCTCTATTGTAGCTTTTATGGTGCCTGCTGAAGGCTTTACAATGATCATGATCATACAAGCCAACAAAAGTATCTTAAAATTGTTTGATTATTTTATTAAGGCGAAGGAAATTTTTGGCACTTGGATGCCGTATGTCATATACGTAGCAGCCAACTACTTTGCCTTGCCTCACGATTATGATTCTTGCTTGAGCCAAAATAACTTCTACTGGTCTCATTTAAAATCGATAGCTCTAGAAATTATTAAATTGTATACTTTTCGCTATTGTTTTAGACCTTACCACTACAAATTAAATACCGGAAAAGGACGAAAAAGCTTGTTGGACATGCCATCATTTCCACAAGCATTGGTATCGCTGTAAAGGTTCCTGTGGGCACATATAATTTTGTATACCAGTTGCCCCATGGGATTCTCAGTGAGAATGTTATGGGATGGGTAAGGACATGGGAACGATGCTTATCCACCATTGGACTTCTTCATGACTGCTTCTACCCTATCATCATTTTAGCTTTGAGCAGAGACATCCGCAAGTACATCTTTTGTACTTGGTAATTTCTCACCCCACGTCATTAGCCTGTTTCAAAGTATTCAACAGTTTTATAAAGGCGGTGCTTTAATGTGAAATCATGAATAACGTTTCAAAGGATTATCCTATCCCAAAGAGCTTATGATGGTGAGGTTCAAAGGGACCCTGGTGCTCTCAATAAATGATTATAATTGAAAATGAAGTAAATCATTTGAATTCTTTATTCTGGATTATGATAACACTATAAGACACGGAGTGCTGTAGTTTCAAAGGCTCGCAAAGCCACTACTGGAACAATCTCGCGTCAGTATCTTCAACATTCCTATAGTGCTGACGGCATTAATCTCTCTGTCTGCTTCATAGCGATAGCCTGCGTTTGCAAGTAGAACCCCGATAGCGTAATTAGTCCTTTACGATTGCCGTATGCGGTGGATATCCAATGGGCATGGAATCTCGTTAAAGAAAACAGGTGCAATTATTTTATCTGGAGCAAAATTTTTGTGGCGCTTTCGGAAATTAAATGTGACGGTGGAGAAGTCAATGATTGCTGAGCATATGCATAAAACTGCCTCGAATGGAACTCGGAGCGAGAGGAAACGCAACCGCAAGTTCTAATACAGTCCGACGTTGGTACCTCGTTTAGTGCAAATAATCTAGCCGTGAAAGGCGAAACTATTAACCTAAAGAATTCCACGATAGCTTTCAGGCAGACATCCATCTACATTACAAACTGATTTTCCATTGCAAGCTACATTAGCAAATATTTTCTTCGCAGTCTTGTCTCTCCACATCAGACGCAAAGTCGTACATATTCCAGCTTTAAAATAGGCGGATGCTGTCTTGAAGAATATGTGTTCAGACTGCAAATACCGATTCAACCGACAAATTGCATCTTGGGAGACCAAGACATACGCACTACCGTGTGAATTCCTGGACGATGGGCATCGAATTTCCACCCAAATCTCAAAGCCGTGGTCCGTCCTGTGGAATTTGTTGCTCGCTATGACGGGATTATACTCGGCTTACATAAATGGACGGATGCTCGAAAAGCTACTTCTGGAACGGTCCACTGGATTCATGGAACATGGAATACATCTCAACCGTTGCGCGTTGTCCTTGGTACTCTTCATTTGGGCTTATGAAGCCTTCTTCGTGAATGGGTCGGAGACCGAAATCATCTACAATTTCACTCACCAGCGCCAGAACAGTCGCAGTCGTAGTAAGCAATACTTAAGTGTGTTAAAACCTTGAAGTTACCCCCTATCAATGGAATTTGTTAATGATGCGATGTAGGAAATATGAGTACGGGATCCAGAGAATTCCGGAGTTTTCTGCAGGACCAGCTGGTTCTCTATACTCCGTGTCTGATGTACCCTACGTTCATATTCTTGTTGGGCTTCTCCCTCTGGCGCCCAGATTCTATTCAATATCCCTTCTCTGGCTTGCCATTTGGACTCAAGGGATGGCAAATGCTACGTTTGTGCCAAGCGTTTGAATGCTATTTAGTGCTCTTCTGGGCATCACAATCAAACATGTACGTACTCATTAGCACGCCATTCTTTCAAAAGATCGAGAGTACATTGAAGAGCGAGAATTGGGAGTTGAAGCAGTAAGCATTTTGATTCTTTGTTAATGAACTTGATTCAAGGAAATGTATTTAAGCATGTTTTTTAGAAATGGCGCTAACTGGTCTGAAATTAATGCAAAAATAGCCACCTTGCGGGAGAGCCAGGTCGTTCTGGCTATCTTCAATAAGAGGACTCACAAGAGTATCTATGCGCAAAAGATGCTAGGCCTTTTTACTGCCATATCGACACTGTACTACTTCGTCCGGCTGTGTCATAAAGCTCCATTGGTTGCTATCATATTCTTGACAGTCGGTGTGGACGGCTTGGTCTACTACTCAATCATGTGGAACGATGCGCACAAGATTCCCCAATTAATAAAACAACTGAAAGCTCAAATCCTCCTGAGCACTCGACAAGGGAAATTGAGTCACAGATCTAAGTGGATGTGTAGGAAGATTCGATCTATTCCTCACTGCTCGTTTGAATGCGGCTCGTTCAGAACGCTGGAGAGGAATTCTACGCTACTATTTCTCGATTTTATCATTTTCAATACCGTTTCTCTACTCATTAGCTTTTAAATGCTTAAGCAAGTCCTCTGTTGCTTGTTTTCTTGTGTAATTATTCAAGTGCACCGCTGGTATCTGAGGAGATACGGAAAGGCAACCACGCCACTCACTTTTGAAGTTTGGTAACTTTGTCCAGTTTTCTCTTGACGTTACGATTAGCGTTTGCGATGAAGTACTCAATCACTGCTAGCTATATTATAACTAGCTATATGTAACTTGATACGATAGTATCAAGTACACAACGAACCTTTCTGTTTTAAAGCTTCAAGCACTGTCATTGTTGGATGTATTCTCCTGTGCCTGTAAGGACATCAAAGATGGTTATGCATGTTTTTAGCAAGAATTCTGTGTAATAA
This sequence comes from Deuterosminthurus bicinctus, assembly GCA_034698825.1. NCBI lineage: Eukaryota > Metazoa > Arthropoda > Collembola > Symphypleona > Bourletiellidae > Deuterosminthurus > Deuterosminthurus bicinctus. The sequence continues at coordinate 6,828 of JAQIWI010001827.1, forward strand.
TTAATAGACAGTTTGCTCGGTACGACGTAGAAATATATACGTCATCGTAAATCTAATTTTAACATGGGTTGCCATTGGAATTTGAACGTTTACGTACGTTACGCTTGTGTTACGTTGATTTCGGCAAACTGTCTAATGTTAATTTTAATGTTCATAATGATAAACACGCCTTTTATTCAATCGTGACATAGATGGATTCAAACGGACAGAACGTGACCAAAGCTCGATGAATTATTAATGCAAATTCGGATATTTCGTCTACGAATGAATATACTTAAATAAATTCATTAAAGTTCAAATCTTACCGTGCCAAATTTTATTACAACTATGTTCGTTCAAATGATTCCCAAATTCATACCTTCAAAAACTTAAATGAAAAGCAGAAGGATGTGACCAACTTTCTGGTTGTGACGTGATCACGTGATGTAAATGACACATGTCAAGGTGGGGGAGTAGGTAAAATATTCATTGAAATTTCCTTGGAAATTTTCCTTGACATTTGCTACCTGCCAGCATACAGTCAATTAAATTTGGCTTAAAGAGTCCGCTTCACAGATCATCTCTTCATACCAGTTCTCTGTACTTTTGTGCACATCGCAGCTGCCGTGGCCTATCGTGGGGCTATGCAGCGAGGTTATCAAGTAGCTCGCGGGCAGGTGCATGTGAAGCGCGAAATAAAAGCTGTGTCTTACAGAGTTCGTAATTTGACTGAGCGTCGAGGGCTGCAGCGAGAAGTCAAGTCCATTCGTTGTGTGGGTCTAGGAATCGGAAAATTTCATGAAATCGAGCGGAATTCGTCGATGATATACGTAGATTTTGTGGAGAGGCAGCTGATAGGACTTTTGTTAGTATTTTAAGAAAACTGGTGAGTGTTTGGTGGGGTTAATTTTACGTGTTAACTACGGTAGTCTGGAGCGGTAGAACTTACAGCTGCAGAGCTCCGTTTTTTGTGGGACAAGTGGTGAAAGTTGAGGAGTATTATGTGACAACGAGCTCACTGGGGTATGTAGTCTCAATGTAGTCAGCGTGTTGTACGGGTAAACTCAATGTTATAGCAAGCTGTGTGCGAGCCTTAGCGTAGGTTGTGTATGGGAGATGGAAGAGAGTAATAATCAGCCAGGTTCCTACAAGGCAAGGAAGGTTTGTGTTCTGCACGAGTAGGAGCTCGTACTTTAATGTGTGTCTCAAGTGGCTACTCTCCTCCAACTAAAGATTAGTATTTCAGGTCCCTTAAGGAAACCTCGCATGACTGTCGACGTGGCAGAGCCAATGACCGAGAACATTTACTTATCATTCGCCTAAGCCAATCAACATAGAGATTAACATAGATTATACTATCACAATTGCCATACAGTCGACACGCAGTGTCACAGTCACAGCAGCTTATTTACGTTTGCCAACGTTCTGGAAATAACATTGCTTACTACTTTATCTACTTTAAATTTTCGAGTCCAGCACTCACAGATCAACCATGAACGAATGGACGGTTCTTCACATTATTTCTTAACACTTAAAGCTGACAATTTGATTGCAGTCAACAAATAAACACTTCGGATTGACGAGAGATTCACTCCCCTTCGTCCACTCAACTTAATGTTTACAGCAAGTAAGCAGGATATTGGATTAAACCAAATAGATGAACGGTCGAAAGAAACCCGGAAAACCTAGTGCAGGTAGTGCTCAAGGCTTACAGCGAAGGCAAATGCACCAACACCTATATGATAAATATAATAAATATAGAAACAACAATATGAGTTTAGCTTGTAGTGAAGAAAAAGTGATTCGTCTTACAAGTTCCTCGTAGCCGCAGTCCATTGTTGAAATAATATTAGCACCGTTATGACACAAACAGCTAGAACAAGTCTTAAGCTTAATATCTGAAGCCAAAAAATAGCACATTAACAGGAAGTTAAAGTCCTAAAACGGGTTTTAAAATTAGCTTTAGAATCTTGGAACAGGAGAGTGACGAGGGTGGTCGTCACAACAAGACAGGTACTTGCGAATGTCTCTACTCAAAGCAAAGATGATAAAAGGGTAGAAACTACTGTGAAGTATGCTAGCAGTGAAGAAAACTGTTTTCCATGCCTTCACCCATTCAACGATAGTTTCGCTCAGCAGCTCAGGGGGCGATTGGTACAGTAAGAAGCCGGTACCGACGGGAACCTTGACTGCAATGAAGATGCTTGTAAAGATTATGGCATGTCGAATCAGCTTTTTTTGTCTTTTCCGGTATTCATTTTGCAACGGCAGGGTCTACGGAGTGCGAAAGGCCGTTATAATTTAAACTGTTAGCCAAATCAAAAGAAAACAAATGTCAGGGTGACTTACTTGACACTCAATTAAGAATCGTAATTGAGAGACTAGGCTAGTCCAGTCTAAAAGAAAATAAAAGCGGAAACGTTAATTGAAGCATATTGTTTTTCCATTAAAACTATAATGAATGCAAGTATATGTGGAGAACTTGGTCTATTTGGCCATTTTAAATACCACGAGTGAGCCAAAATGAGGGCAGCAAATATGTGAGTGAATAGTTGGTTGTCACGTAAATAGCGTAAAAAATCCAAGAGCCAAGAATTTGCTTCGTCTGAAAGCAGAAGGAGCAAAACAAGAGGATTTATAGCACTAAAGTCTTTGCACAAAAATGTACAGGCGAAAGTTTTAAAACCCTTTACATTATGGCATTTGACGAAGCTCAAGTGTTCCGGATTGTACGTGTAGGATAAAAAGCCTCGGGGCATATCCAGAAGCAGAGCAAGGAACCAGATAAGGCCGATTTTCTTTATTGTCGATAACTTTGTTCCTCTCCGGAGTGGAAATCTAGCTCTCTGTGTCCTCTCCAGACTGACGCACATCATTGTAAACCCTTCTGCAGGGAACATAAAAACTGCAACAGCAAGAATTTAATCTTACGGCCACCTCTACAGCAGGGCTCACTAGTCTGAAAACAACTTACGATGAATACCAGGATAGAATTTACAGTACAAGGGCCCGTAAAAGTTGAACTGATGCGTCATCTGAATGTACAGGAGTATTGTAGAAATGGTTACCAATATGGATGCTGCTGACAAGCTGGCCAACATCAGGTTTTCCACACTAACAAAGAAATAGAGAAATTACAAGTTTACAACAGTATACTGTGGACAGCACATAACTTTGCCGACGTTTGCTTAGTTGTTGAGCAATAAATTTTGCAAAATTTGACCGATCCATAATTTGCAACTTCAGTAATTCTACTCACCGCTTGAATCGTGGAACTGTACAAATTGCATGCAGAGTTATTATATTTCCAATAAATCCCAAAACAACTAAAGCAACGAGTACAGGTGTAATGGAGGTGGTGATTGTATTCCTCTCAATTTCACCCATTGCGCTTTCTGTGGTTAAGTTGAAGTCTTTAGGTAATGGAGTCTGCTGTGACATACTGACAGGATGTCTTAATTGATGCTATAGCTCTCTGTGAATGTGTTTAGCACACTGAGGAAAACCTACTGCTTACCTGGAAAGCCTACCGCTTACCTGGAAAGCCGACCGATTACCTGGAAAGCACAACAGGAATAAAATTGTGCAGCGACTGCGAGGCAGCACAAGTCCAAATTGCTCGGATTTAATATTATGGTTCCATTGTAAGTGTATAATGCTCAAAGGAAATAAACCGAGTGATTTTGAATCACCAAGGGCTTCCGAGATCAATAAGCTTGTCACTAACACTAACTTTCGGAGATGAACACACTGACTATACCAAACAGCTTTTTCCTCCTACGAGCTCAACTAGCATCAAATAGGTGGAGAGTTCCATGACAACGCTTCTACTGATGGAATCCTATGTGCTTTGTTCTGTACTTTGACTTGCAACTGAAGTTGTTATCTGGAACTTTACTTGGGCATGTGTCATCCGGAATGTTCGCAATTCCAAATTTATAAGCCAAATTGCCGGCCTATTCGTTCCAGGACCTTGCCAGTTGCCACGGCAAAAGCGCTGAAAATGTACAAGTGAATGATTTTTTCATGCATGTATTCTTTATGATAATAACATCAATGGAACCCTCATTAGTTTTGTATATTACAGCGTTTCAGTTACAATCTGGAAACTATGTTCTTATGATCTCGCATACAAATACACGTGTTAGCAGTAGTTCAGCAGTTACCCAGATAACAAATAAAGCTGGACTGGAACTGAAGGGTTCAAATCTAATGCTAGAATGAATATAAACTGTTAGACCTTGAATGATCATAGTATTCACGGTGAACACAGTTGAAGACAGCGTCAAGAGAGTCAAGACAAACAGCGACCAGCGCATCTTTGAAGCTTTCTGTGTGTTCGAAAACAAGTCGCTGGAAATCACAAGAGTAAATGATTACTTGTTATCGTTAACTAAAGTAGTTCAACTGACTCCAAGTGACATTAAAAAAATTAGAGCTGTAACAGAAATGACAGTGTGCTATAGCTACGGCTTTGATGTAGTTAATGATGAATAAAATTATGTAACTACTATTTCTATCGAACTAACTTCAATAATTCTAATTCTAATTCTAACGGATTCCTCTACAAGTTTTGTACTGATCAGATGTACTATTACTATCGCTCTCTTTAACGACATTCAATATCGGCTTTGTACGTACTCCCATGAGATTGCTTCATATTCATTACCATTGCTTTATATAATGTAGAAATCGCCTTTCTCCTACATTTTCTGGTCCTTCGAAGCCTACTTTGAACCTACTTCATTTTAGATGCAACTACAAGTCCAAGTGGCAAACGAAATGGTCCAAGAATTAAGGGACAGTCGCCGGAAATGCCGCTACTTTCCACCCCTAAGAAGGGGAAGACTACAGTTCCGGTCGGCCGAGTCCTTGAACTCCAGCCCAGGGAATCCGCAAGCGATGCCAATGGCCAATGCCCATGCCGCCACAACATCAAAAGCCAATGAAAATAATGCCAATGTCCAAATTGATGACGATGCCAAATCTTTTAAATGTGTCCGATAGAATGCCACAATTAATTCCAAGTCCAAGTCAACAGCAAGTTCCGTTCACCGACGAGAACTTGAAGCCGAACTAGACGTGTGGAATGCCCTTCCCCGTGTAGAAGGCAAAGAAGCTGAAGCACGTAAACGCGAACGAGACGCCATCTTGAAGGTTCTGGACATCATGAAGAAGCTGGCCAATTTCGTTGATGATGACGAGTCATAGGGTGGCCTAGCAACCGGTTGTCAAAAGCCTTTGAATTGACTTTCATGTCACCAGCTCTGCCCGAACTATTTCCATTTGACAAGTCAGCGAGTCTGCCCAACTTTCCGTCAACGCCGGTAGGTGTTCCTCAGGTTTCTCGTGCTACAATTCTGGACAATTGGTTCGAGAGAATGCCGAAATTTCCTGTGGAACACCCTTATGCTGCAGCTGAAAACACTCAAATTATGAATTCTCAACTGGAGAAATTCATGGCCAGTCAGTCAGTGTCCAAGGACTCACCAACTTTCTCCGGGGAACCTGAACAGTAATTCGCATTTTACAATGCTTATCAACATACCACCGACATCTGTGATCTAACCATGAGAATCTCGCTCGACTCAACAAAAATCTTACTGGAAGAGCCAAAGATGCCGTTATTTCCATCCTCACAATGCCAAGTAATGTCCCTTTGGTTAACGATGCCCTAAAAATGCTATTTGGTCGTCCCAACCAAAGCGTCAAGTCGATTATCGAGAAGACAAGAATGCTACCAAACATACTGGAGAATCAACCCGACTCCAGAATTGTATTCGCCAATGCCGTTGCAAATTTAGTCGCTACAATGCAAAATCTAACATATACTGGCCACATGAATAATCCAACGCTCATGGAAGAACTCCTTTGCGTTCACAAGCGTCTTCATTGCAGTCAAGCTTCCTCTCGGCACACATTATTTTCTGTACCGATTGCCCCGTGAGCTCCTCGGTGAGAATGTAGTGGGATGGGTGAAGAGGTGAAGACATGGAAAAATTTTTTTTTCACCATTGAACTTCTCCACGGCTGCTTCTATCCTTTCATCATTTTTGCTTTCAGAAGAGATATTAGATATTCGCAAGTTTATCTGTTGTTATGAACTCCACAGCCCTCAGCATCAACGTGCTTTAAGATATTGAATCATTTAATATACGAGATTCGTTAAAGTTGCGTAGTAATTAACACGTGAAAATTTTTATTCTGACTGAGGAAAGCTGGCTTGATGATGGGGCTCAAAGCAATCCTTAACTTTTAAGAGCTAATCAAAGTTGAAGTGATTCATTTTGTTTCGTTGGGCTCGATCTTGTTAGCTCCTTCTTAAGATCCCAGACATGGAAACCTTCAGAAACAAAGAAGACTGCTTCAAAGTCCGTAGACAAGTAGGTATTTCGAATCATTCTGAACGAATTGCATTGGTATGGTACTGAGCATTGCATATAGCAACTAGCAACTTTAATATAAGGCCTAATGACATTTTCCTAGAAGGATTCAATAATTACGACCTGGTATTTTAATTATTGTCGGGCTGGGGCTGAAATGCGGTCAAGAGCCTGCTCGTTTTACAGGTTTCGTATAGGCTTTAGCAGGCAGGTATTTCATGAACCTTCTCAATGTTCTACTGAGGCAGCAGAATTATATCAAAGGACTTAATGCTACCGGAGAAAGCAGGGCAAGTGAAATCTCAGTTGAGCGCATGAGATTGACAGGCTGTTGTTCATAAATTTTATTTACGGCTGTGTTTTTTATACTCATTTCCTTCGGGTGTACTAGCACCATTTTAATAATTTTGTATTCTACTTTTTGTGCTGCGACACGGCTCGACAGGTGAGTGGGACTAATGCTGCTATGAGACTAAGAGATAACTAAAATGAGTTAAAACTAAAAACTTAGGGTTCTTAAAGAGTACTCAAGAGGTATTGGCTCCACAAATTTTGTTGATTTTATTGAGAAAGATTGTATTAATAAAAGCAATACACAGGTTAATTTAACATTTTCCCGTACTTGCACGCCCCCCCCCCCACATCACCTTAGCTACGGCAATCTCTTGTCAAGAGGAAGCTTCAAAACTGAAAATCGAAATTTGGAGTTGTAAGCGAATTGGAAGAAGAGAAGGATGAACAAGTGGAAATGTTCTTCCCGATGTCACTTTCAAACAGCTCTAGCTACCTTTTGACCATTGCAATCGCAATGCAACTCACGTTTTCAGCTGTTATATATAACTTTCTAAAGAGTTCCAAGTATGTTTTTAATGAAGTGGACTTGATGTTTAGCAAACCCTGTTTTTTAATCAAAAAATAATTAGATCAAACGCTGAAAACTCATTTTGTAGCTGCTTATGGACGTCGAAAATGAATAAATGGGGTGATGAGAGCCCACACTTAAATGAAAATCCATATGGATAGTTTTGGAAGTTCCTGGCCACTTAAGGCTATTAACAGTTAGCTTGTTGCATAAGCTTTCATGGGACCAAAGGAAGGCTTTGCAATGATGCGCAACAGTCTGGAGAGGACGCAGGGAGTGAGATGTACTGTAATTACAAGCAAGAAAGGTATGTACAATGATGCAAACAAGGTTTCCTTTGTTGTGGGCACCTTTTTGCGACACTGTAAGCTCATTTTAAGCAAATTAATTGTTCCAAGTTGTCGAGAAACTATCATATCTAGTATGAAACTAACAATAATCTGTCACGGCGCTAGAAAATCAAGGCTTCTTGCCTCGCAATACTGGCAGACGTCAGTCTGTTCACGTTCACCTTCAGGTGAGCTCGTTCAGGCCCGTTTATCATCTAGTGTTGATCCGCAT
>JAQIWI010001828.1:0-14611 GCA_034698825.1 Deuterosminthurus bicinctus
TTAGCCTTTCTCTTGGTACAAGTTAACTCAAAATTGTTCGAGTTGTTCCAACCTGAGCCAAATCATCAAACTTTCAAATTCATAACCAAGTTCCACAGCCATTCAACTTCAACATGTGCTTCGATATTTACGAAGTCTTCACCTGATTACCAAGGAGCTACATTACATGTTACCACGTGCGCTAACTGCGACATTTCATTTGAGATGCATGAGACGACCGGCCGGTGGGTGTCCGCGTCAGAAGCTATTCTTTGGGATCTGTCGGTCAGAATAAATGCTACAATGAATTTTATACCAATTCCATCGACGCCAAGACTGGACCCTGAAAATGGAGAATGGGACGACTGGGTCGCACCATTAAGTGAAGGAACAGCATCTGTTGCATGTCTTCAGCCATATTCCAGTTCAAGATTGCAGGCGTTTTATTACGCCGATCCTGTGGTTTTCGATCACGTTACTTTCATTACTAGAAAACCTAATAGAATTTACACAGCTGGATTTTCAAGACTTGTTAACCCCTTTTCTCATCTTGTCTGGATTGGCTCTTGCTGTTCAATTTTGTCCTTCTTTTTCGCTATCAAACTATTCATTTATTTTCGTCAAACTGCTTCTCATTCACGACAATTGCCAGGAGCTTTAAAGTTTGCCAAACTAGCGCAAGATAAGGAAGAAGCCTCAAAACCGAGCTATCACTTGACTACCTTATGTATTTTAATCAAACCAACAGTTTTACAAACGTCAAGTCATCGACAACTCGATGTCAATATGAGAACGAACTCTACAGCAAAGTTCCTTTACGCCCTCTGGCTACTTATTTCAATTGTACTTGTGGCAATGTACCAATCCAAACTGACCTCAAATATTGTCAAGCCTGAATATTCCAAACTACCAGTGGATTTTCTAGATCTTGCTGAGTCAAAGTTTCAGTTGAACGCTGTTCTGTGGGGAGGGAACATCGAGGCGTATTTCAAGTATGCAAATCTCAGCTTCGGTCAGAAGTTCATTGATAATGTCAAAGAATTCCAGTACGCTGCACCGGACGTATGTTATTTTCTTTCATAATTCAATACTGTAATTAATAATGTGAGTCAATAGTTCTGACGTTGAAATTCTTAGTGCTATGTGAAAATCCTCGAAGGAGACAACGCATGCATCGGGTACCACGACATTTTTCGCAACATGGCGGTGGTGTTTCTTCTCGATATCAAAGGCCGAATCCTATTCTTGGAGTCAAAAGAAGCTCGATTCATTCGGACTTTGACTTACGCAATCAGCAAGAATAACTTTGATCTCCAACGTAATAATTATAAGCGTTGTCCTATAGAGGTTGACATGTCATGAGATAATTTAGGTTTCATAATATTTTTGACATCTCATTACAGAACCGTTGAACTACCTAATTCGAAGTACCCATGCAAGCGGAATAACGAAATCCTGGGCACAGAACATGTTTGCAACGTTGAAGAAACTTGGCATTGCTCATGCACACGAATCAAAGAAGAAAATGAAGATTTATGCAAGCTTTGACATAGATGGAAGTGACAGCATTGTTCTTTTGTTAATGCATGTTGGATTTTGGGGTCATGCACTAGCTACATGTGCTTTTATTGTTGAAATCTTTACTAAACTAATCCATGGGCTAAGGAGCTACATCCTAAGCTTCACTAGCAAATAGTTTTATTTAATAAATTCAGTCTTTGCGCCCATAGTTTTCTTCCTAAGTTCAGCAAGACAACTAGTAATGTCAAAAGAAGTCCCTCGTAACCATTGTCACATGCAAAATTTTATGTTGTCTTTCCTTCGATGTTAGTAAAAAAAAAGTAACTTTTCAACTGGTTCTAATGCATAATATTATGTGCTAAAAACAAGACGGCACTTAAAGTATTCATGAGCCAGACAAGTCAAGTCACCCATATTTGCAGTACATTTCTCGACTCATTTCGTTTGCTTGTCTTGGGATTGACTACGTGGGACCTCGTATAACCGAGGGATTGTTTCAATGTTGTTCATTTTACTTATCCATTGTTTTTTTTAAAAGTAAACTGAACAGTGGTGAGATAGACACGTAAAAGAAAATAATAAACTTTATTTGCGCTCTTGCGGGTATTCGTACTTTCTTCAATTTCATGTTCCTACTTAAACTAACTGAGGATGTATTCCTGTAAATTGCTATAGTTCTAAGACTGAAATGTTTATTCAAATAACTTCAGATCGACGCACAGTCGACCATGTTTCATCAGTACACTGATAATTCTCTACAAATAGACATGTTCGGTCAAAATTGTATTCGGCAATAATAATAATACTTGCCTACCACCGTCAAATAATACAAAATTGCAAAATACACTGTTGGCATACAGGAATAAATGCTTGCAGATTTTTCGTTACTTTATAATAAACATTTAGAGCGCATTTTAGTTTTCGCCCTTCAGGACATCGGTGCTACACTGACTTATAAGTCACTGTAATCACGAATAGCTCATATGTAATTTTAGTCTTAAAACTGGTCGCTATTACATTATTACATCTGTCTAACCAGAAGCAGTAACCAACCGGTTAGTACTTGCGTAGCTTGTCAACATTGCCTTGGCTAAACGAATCTGTCATAAGCAGAAGATAGATCAATAATTTGAATATATTTCACTTGGCATTTTCAAAATGACTTTTGATATGCAGGAATGGTGTGGAAAGATCGTTCGATTGATACTTGCAATCCTTTGAGTTTTTCCAGTGTCAAATCCGCCTGCAAGATTGTCAGATCTTCGATCTCGCTCAAGAAGCATTTAAACCGTACTTTGTCTCCTTACATGCAATAGTTCCAGTAATTGTAGTGATCCATAGGATCTTCTCAAACTCTGCTGAAATGCTCACGGGATCATCTAAAGTATCTCTCAAGCTCATGCTCTATTCAGTGGTTCCTTACAATATCGGACCACATCTAATTATTCGTTTATCGACGCTTACCCAATGCCAAGAGATGGTTGCACTGCATGAAGCGAGCTGTGAAATTAGAAATACGCTGACTAGAGCAGGATTCGCTCCTAAACGTCTAAGCAACGGGAAAAAGCTGATCCTTTGTGCCTACGTTGCGTACTGTGTGCTGTATTTTTCAGAAATCACCCTGTTTTCGATATACTATACTTTTGCACCTACAGTGCGTCGTGCAAAATATTATCTTCCTGCCAAATTTGGAGCTCATGCCACAAATAGTTTTTCTTCTCATTTCGACCTCATTAGTTACTTCGATGATCTTTTGTGTTATGTTTGTTGGCGTTGGCGGAGTGCGTTTGCTTCAAATCCAAGATGGACTCTATCATCTGCTAGAGGCTCGATTGGTGGACTGTACCACAACACATACTTGCAATATAGCTAATTTTCAAGTTAATCAACCTAAATCAACCGCAGGTCTGCATGATAAAATGTTGTTCCACAGATCTGCCGAATTTGCCCCTACGTTCAGAGCTGTAAAATCAATATTCGAGAGTTATCAGTCGATTGCAGGATGGTATTTGTTGAGTCTTACGCTTAAAGGGACGCTAGGAATCGTAAAGGGATTTAGTACGATGATGATAGACCCTGAATCCCGACTGACTAATGGTATAGTTGCCTTTGATAGCGTAATAATAATAGTCGTGCTTTGTTGCTTTGGCGAATATTTTAAGCAGTCGGTAAGTCAATCACAAAATTCTACCCCTGGAGTAAGAACTCCATTGAGACCAACTTGAAATGATTTTCAGATCGTGTCAAACCAGAGGAAAATAGAAGACTTGGCTGGACCTGAGCCAAATGGAAATGTCAAGTGGTACTTAAACTGGAAAGTGGAGCTAACTGCAAGGGGTTTTTTCACTGTTCACCATTCGTTGATTCTTCATGTTAGTAATATGAAAACGCACGAGTCTGAGTCTTGAAAAGAGAAAATAATACCTTCGTGTGTTGTTTTCAGTTGGTTGGTATTGTCACTACTTTCTTCATCTTCATGTTCCAATTAAAACTAACTGAGGACGGAGAGGCTGCCAGTGATGTCAACAGTTGCAACTGCACTACAACCTAAGCTGCGTTATTAGTAGTCGTTCGTAAGAATTAAGCATTATACAGCGTAGCTGTTGTTAGAACATATAGTGCTCATGCAGCAATTTTGTTTGTTTAACTTCAAATTTAGTACAAGTACATGTTCACAATGTCCTGACAATTTCATTGGACACTAAATCGAACATATTAAATTTTTCTGTTCATAACTTAAAGTTACGAAGTTCTTTATTTTCAATAGGGGTACATTGTTAGAGTCACCGGGACGTACAATTTTGACGTTTGGATTGAATACTAAACAAAGCTGTAGGAAATAAGCAATTAAGTCTGCAGCTGTACGGTGGCGCCAGGATCCATCGAAAACCGGCTCCCCTTCCAAAAGCGTCATTGATGTTCCATTGAATTTGAAGATCCGGTTCTCACAATATTAATGTCACAAAATTAATATAAAAGCTGGCAAAAATGTACATAAAGTTTTCCAGAACTTTCAACTTGAAAGTTTCAAGCGATAAATTAAACGGATGTTTCCGAGGGGGCAATGAATCATTCAAACAATCAATCAATTAAACGGATGTTTGCTTACGATTGTTTCCGTCATAATTATTTTTCTGGCTCGACAATAACAGTGGCGTCACAAAATGCCTTATTTAATTATGCCAGGTACTGACAGGTTGACGAATGCTTTCCAGCATCCTGGTTCCAGTAAGATATAAAAGCACATTCTTGGTCCTATCAAATCCACAGTTTACTGCGCATTCTTAATCATGGCAAAATTCGCAACCATTCTAATCGTTTCACTTCTTTGTTGTGCCGTACAGGCCTGCTTCTAAGAATGGAACAATCAATGTAAAACTAACAGCGATTGTTGCTCTGGTAACTGCGAACGTAGCCGCCCTGATTGGGATACGGGTGTTTGCAAAAAGGGAAAAGGAGGTGGAGGTGGTGGTGGAGGAGGTCGCTCCGGCCTTGGTAAGTTAACCAATAATTGATTGTTAAATAATTGGTTAAAAAAATTAAAAAAGGATCATAAAATATAATCAATAAATTAAAACACATTAAAACTCCCTTAAACTATCAATAACATACATGTAAAAAATCATATGCAGTAACCAGGGACGAGTTTGACAGAGCTGTCAGGTCTACCGGTGCCCCAACCCCTCGTGAGGATCAATATAAAGGCTTTGCCAATGGACTATCCAAGGGCGAAATTAGCACCAAAAGAGAAGCTGCGATGTTCCTCGCTCAAATTATCCATGAGTCTGGTGGACTGAGGTACAAGGAGGAAATCGACTGCAAAGACTCCAAGTGTCCCAATAGTTACAGGGACGGCAGATGTGATCAGCCCGGGAAATACTACTACGGCCGTGGGTACATGCAGTTGTCATGGTGCTATAATTATCAAGCGGCAGGACGTGGATTGGGACTTGGTGACAAGCTTCTAAATAATCCTGACTCGGTCGCCAGCAATGAGCAATACTCCTGGGATACTGCATTTTGGTTTTGGAAGACAAATGTCCGCAACGGCAAATATGGCTCGCAGGTGCGAAATGGCCAATTTGGATACTCCACAAGGGCAATAAACGGGGAAAAAGAATGCACTGGAAGTAATGAAAACAAGTCAAGGAGAAGATACCAATATTACCAAAGTATTTTCAGAGAATTCGGTGTTTCTGGTTCACCTATCGAGAATGGCTGTTACAATTAAATGGTAACATTTAAAGTTGAATAGCTAATAAAAGTATAGAGTAGTTGACTGCATGAAATCATTGGCAATATTAAGAAGTTAGCCATATTCGGTTGCTGTTAAGTATGCAGTAGACTGAAGCTCGATTTTCTTTTTGAATATATATAACATGCAATCGTGGAGGCAGCCCTACACCACTGCAAATCTCCTCGATTTCACAGGTCGAAAGCTGTTCTTGGAGTCTAATAAAGAAGCTCGATCCTCCCTGTGGCTAACTTACGCAATCAACAAGAGTAACTTTGATCTAAAAGGTGCAGGGTGTTCACAAAGCTATAAGCTGTAAACTAAAAATACTTCCCCAGAAGTCTTCCGAATTTAATAAAGATGGTTCCTCTTTTTGTCTACCAGCGGCGGTCATCACATTTGGCTGCACCGCAGCGGCCATCTGAATTTTATCTTCGTCAACTCAAGAACTCGGCTGCTTCACTTCTAAAGAACCCAGTGGCATCGCTTCGTCGATACTGAAATCATGAACGTTGTTGACCCATGAACAAAGAGATTAGTCAAACGTGAGCCACAGAAAAGGCATGTTGCGCATGACCTGGAATCAAGATACCTCAAAGTACCAGTGCAGAAATAAAATTGTGGTCCCACCGACCATTTATTTTGATCAATGACCCTCTTACTAGCAATACATGACTACGGCCAACCAACTGGTTTGCTTCCAGTTTTGCACAGAACACGATCGAAATGTCGACTGCCAATTCGTGCCTGCTTATGACCATGATGTCTGTAGGACACAGGAGGCGTGATAATGACCGTGGCCATATGAGACTAACAAATTTAATCATCTGTCCCTGTTGAGAAATGATAACTGCTGGTCCTGAGGTGGGAGCTGGTGTGTTTGTAAGCACGAAAAAATCCTATTATAGATTTGTGAAAATCCGTTCCTAAAAACTTAAAGAACTGTAAGCTAATACACACCGGGCCATCATGTCAAGTGGGCCTCAATGTGGTATGCTCTAAAGATTACAGTGATTCGACTGTTACCAAAAAAGCTCATGTATTTCTTTACAAGGCTTACACTTAAACATTAATGTTCTGTCAATTGAGATGAGCAACTGATGAGTTATAAAAACCCAACCACATAGCATTAAGACCCAATTATTTTTGAAAAATGACTAACTCAAGCCATCAACATGGCATCAAGTAGACCGATTTGCTGTCCTCTTTCTTAAATGCAACAAAAACCAGCTACAATGAGGCACGTTGCTGAATGCTTCAGGAGTGCTCATGTTAGCTACGTAGGTGCTCACTAAAATCTATTTGTAGACTCTATTTACTCTAATATATAAACTGCGTTTTACTTTGTTCGTGAATAACATGCGTAGTTGGAATAAGAGAGTATTCAGTATTCAAGTGCTTTTAGCATTTTTACATTAGTTCAGTCCAGTCACATGATCAGTCTTGAACGTTCACAAACTTACTTAAAATCTTGAAAGCATTTATTCAATTTAAAAAAAGCTGATTTAAGTTGCTTCTAAATGGAGGCTCCAATTGGCGGTGGCTCTTTATGCTTTGTGAAATTAATACTTCTAGCTGCTACCATCTGAATGAAAACTGCTATAGCTAGTGTACTGAGAATTCACAGTAAAAACTGAGACAAACTAAATACATCAGCATGATCCGTCTGGCAAATCTCAGTAAATATAGCTCCACTCTGCTACAAGTATTAAGCTTGATAAAAAGTGACATTGAGTTCCAAACAAACTGCTCAAATTTACTCCACATAAGCGACATTGATCAAGTCAATCCTAAAACCAATAGCATGTCACTATCAGAAATTTTCCTAATATTTCATCCTTTAAATGAGTTACATTCAAATAATGCGTCAACTCAAGTTTTTCACCATCGATTTAGCTTTGCTTGTTCGGTAATTTTCATGGACATTGAACAGATTCGAGAGTCAGTGAACAATCTAAATGCAATTTCGCCCTATGGAGTCTCCAATCCAGCATTTGAAATCTTCATTGACACCCACAGCCATCTTGATTTCCAAAAACAATTTGTAGCCATGACGAAGAAAATTCCGCTTGCCTTTCTCTTGGTACAAACTGACTTTGACTTGTTCCAACTGTACCAACCTCAGCCAAACCATGAAGTACTAAATTTCATAACCAAGTTCACAAGCCATGCATCTTCAACATACAGGGTGAGGCATAAGTTCTGTCACATGTTTTTCGAATGCTCTAAATTGTAAGCACGTGTCCAGATTTTCATGAAATTTTTACCATTAGTAGGTAAAGCATTGAAGACACTTTGGCTATTATGCCAAGGACGCATGACTCTCAGTTCATATTTGGCAGGGGTGTGACCAATTTTGTCACGGTCCGATTGCGTTTAGCCAGTCTGAAGTCAATTTTTTATGTAGATTTGAAATTTTTTTCTTTGGAAAATTGACAAATATATTTCGGTCTTTTACCGTGATCTGATTGACAATAGTCCTAAGATTTACTGACGACAGCCACTTGATGATAGCTACTGAACAGAGATCGGAGCAGCTCATAACACTCCGATAAGTCTGTTTCTAGCCGAAACCTGTTTTTTCAGGAGCAATCATTTTGTAGATGCTACTGAAATGCCAATCGCGAGCTGTTTGCCCCCTTGCCAGATACCTGAGACTATGCCCTTCTAAATATAGAAGTTTCGTAGGATAACTTTCCCCATGTTGAAGGTGAGGGTTTAAAGACCAAGTGAGGCTACCCAGTGGTTCGCGGTTCAAGTAATTTAAAAAGTTCTCCTCTTAGATTATTTTTTTCTCCCATTCAGTTCATCACTAAAATCCTGAAATGGCCAATACTCAGCAGCTAACTAAAAGGCCTTTTTACGCAACTGTTACCATGTTGAAGGCTATTGTCATCGAGCTGAAATAATCATGTTTCCAACAGCAGGGCGAAATTTATCGCAAAATTAGTAAAACTCAAGTACAAGCCAAAATTCAGACCAGGTAACAAAAATTCTGGCGATTTAAGGCAATACGATCCTGCGCCGTACTGGTAGAGACTTCGTCAAATAGAATCTTCATCCAAATAAGACTATAAGGGGGCTCACGAAATAAATTTGTTTTGTGTCATCTAAAAATTCCGTTTTCTTCAGTAGACATTGGTATACTTTGGTCACCATATTTTCCGAACTCGCTGTCCCCACAACCTGAAATTTTTGCAGGTTGTTGTCCATGAACAGAGGTTCCTGCACAGAAAATATTATGGGATTCCAACGTTCAATTTGCGGGAAGCAGGGCACAAATTGTACGTTGAAGCTGCGAACCGCCGCACCCGAACCTCATGCAAGTCTTCATGTCTGTGTGAGCAGTACAATCAGTCAATTTTAATGAAATTTTTACCATGTAAACTAGATACCATACACAACAATGTATAAAAGTTACGTGCCACAATCCTCAGCCGTTTCGAAAATATATTCAAAATTCGATGTGACAGAACTTATGCCTCACCCTGTACGCTTCAATATTTGCAAGAACTCCGCCCGATTACCAAGGAGCTACATTAAATGTTACCACATGCGTGAATTGTGTCGATTCATTCGAGCTGTACAAGACGACCGGTCAATGGCTGACATGGACAGAAGCAATCCTTTGGGATCTATCGGTCAGAATAAATGCAACAATGAATTTCATACCGGTTCCATCCACACCCAAACTGGAACCGGAAAATGGAGAGTGGGACGACTGGGTCTCGTCTTTAAGCGAAGGAACCGGATCAATTGCATGTTTTCAGCCATATTCCAGGTCAAGATTGCAGGCATTTTACTATGCCGATTCTGTAACTTCCGATCACGTTACTTACATTACAAGAAGGCCTAGAAGAATTCACAAGTCTGGCTTTTCAAGACTTTTAGCCCCCTTTTCTCTCCTCGTATGGATTGGGTCGTGCTGTTCAATTTTGTTAGTCTTTATCGGTATGGAGATGCTCATTTGTTTTCAACAAACTCTTACATTCCAGCAGCATTTCTCAAGAATCGGTGGATCACCAAGTACATTACGAGCTATGAACAAAACCTCAAGACCAAACTACCACTTGACGACCTTTAGTATTTTACTTAAACCAACAATTTTTCAAGCATCAAGTCATCGCCAACTCGATTCCAAAATGAGAACCAATTCACCAGCGAAATTCATTTGCGCCCTCTGGCTTCTTGTATCCTTTGTACTTGGGTCGATGTATCAGTCCAAGATGACCTCAGATATTGTCAAGCCTGAATATTTGAGTACACCGAAAGACTTTCTAGATCTTGCGAGCTCAGAGTTTCAGTTGAACGCTGTCATGTGGGGAGGAAACATCGAGGCGGATTTCAAGTCTGCAAATGTCAGCTTCAGTCAGAAGTTCATTGACAGCGTCGAGGAATTTCCGTACTCCGCACCGGACGTAAGTTTTCTTTCGCAATTCTCTTAACTGTAATTAAACTGGACTAACGCTGGAATTCTTAGTGCTATATGAAAATCTTGGAAGGAGAGAACGCATGCATCGGTTTCCACCAAATATTTCGTACCATGACCGTCGTGTATCTTCTCGATATCAAAGGTCGAATGCTATGCTTGGAGTCAAAAGAAGCTCGATTCCCTCGGAGGCAGACTTATGCAATCAGCAGGAATAACTTTGATCTAAAAGGTGCATAAAGCTTGACATTATCTCATGATAATTTAGTAGATGAATGCATAATAGTTTTGACCAATTATAACAGAACCATTGGACCATATAATCCGAAGTACCCTTGCAAGCGGAGTAGTTCAATCATGGGACCAGAACTTGTTTGCATTGTCGAAGCAAGCTGGCATTGATCATGCACACGAATGGAAGGAAAGGCTAAAGATTTACGGAAGCTTTGTCGATGATGAAAGTGCCAGCATCGCTCCTCTGTTAATACAGATTGGACGTTTTGGTCACTCACTAGCTACGTTCGCTTTTATTTGCGAAAATTTAACGAGACTATGTCGCCGACTGGTAAAACTGCTTTCGTATGCACAACGTACATATAGAATGAGTGCTTGAAATTACTCCAATTTAAATGTAAGAGCTTCTAAACTCTAGACGGCTCAGCTCACACTCAAACATTCATATTCTGTCAATGGTGATATGATCGCATAAGTTATGCAAGCCCTCTCACGTAGCATGAAGTCCCTTTGAGTTTCTTAAGGCTTCAATTTGATGACATCGATTTTCTGTCTTCTGTCCTAAATGTAACAAACGCCAGTTACAATCACCATGAACCCTAAATGTTTGTTAGCAAACCCTCATATGTGAGTGCGGTGCTCATTAAAATCTATTATAGGCTTCGTTATGGAAACTGCACGTGTTATGATCGTGAGTAACATGCGCAGTTTCAGAGTGAGCCTCGAGAGGAGTGTGTCGAGTTGTCCAAGCCATTTAAACCCTTTTACAGTGGTTTTTGAAGTTGAAACTTATTATAAACACTCAAATATTCACTGTATTCAAGGAGCATCTCAGCAATAGACACTGATCACAAGTTCAGGTCGTGGGGAGTGGCAACGACTGCTCTGTGCTAAACTCACGATGACTTTACTGAAATCTGCCATTACTTTTATTTAGGGAAAACTGAGGAGAAATTGTGACTAAAGTGGCAGTATGATTCATATGCGACAAGTAAGCAAATACAGCTCCACTCTGCTTCAAGTTTTAAGTTTGATAAAAACAGAAATTAAGTCCCAGACCAACTACAACCATCTACTCCAAATGAGCTCCATTGATTTTGTTAACCCTGACCCTGAGACTAGCAGCTTGTCAGTATCACAAACGTTTCTAATATTTAATCATCCAGATGAGTTGCATTCGATGATTAATGCGTCCATTCAAGTCTTTCACCACCGATTTAGCACCACCTGTTCGGTAGTTTTGTTTGACATTGAACAAATTCGAAATTCAGTAAACAATCTAAATGCAATGTCGCCCTATGGAGTCTCACATCCAGCATTTGAAATCTTCATTGACACCCAAAGCCATCTTAATTTTCAAGTATTTGCAGCCATGACGAAGAACGTTCCGCTAGCGTTTCTCTTGGTACAAACTGACTCCGACTTATTCAACTTGTACCAATCTCAGCCCAACCATCAAGCTATAAAATTCGTAGCCAAGTTCAACAACTATTCAACTTTAACATTCACTTCAAGATTTACAACAACTCCACCCGATTACCAAGGAGCTACATTAAACGTGACCACGTGCGTCAGTTGTGCCCGTGCATTTGAGACGTACGAGACGACCGGTCAATGGCTGACATGGTCAGAAGCAATCCTTTGGGATCTGTCGGTCAGAATAAATGCAACAATGAAGTTCATACCAGTTCAATCGGCCCCAAGACTGGAACCAGTAAATGAAGAATGGGACGACTGGGTTGCACCTTTAACCAAGGGAATAGGATCCATTGCATGTCTTCAGCCATATTCCAAGTCTAGAGTGCGAACATTTTACTATGCGGATTCTGTAGCCTCCGATCATGTTACTTTCATCACGAGAAGGCCTAGTAGAATTTACACAGCTGGTTTTTCAAGACTTTTAGCCCCTTTTTCACTTCTCGCCTGGATTGGATTTTTCTGTTCAATTTTGTTCGTCTTCATTGCTATCGAGCTACTAATTTATTTTCATCAAACTCTTCCACATACGCATCAGTTTTCAGTAGTGTCACCAAGAATAGTACCAGCTAGTAATACAAAAGCCCCACGACAAAGCAATCACTTGACGACCTTCAGCATTTTACTTAAACCAATAATTTTTCAAGTTTCAAGTCATCGTCAACTGGATGTCAAAATGAGAACGAATACCTCAGCAAAATCTCTTTGCGCCCTCTGGCTGCTTGTAACCTTCGTACTTGTGTCGATGTATCAGTCCAAAATGACCTCAGAAATTGTCAAGCCTGAATACTCGAAACCACCGGAGGATTTTTCAGATCTTGCTGACTCAAATTTTCAGTTGAACGCTGTCCTGTGGGGAGGGAACATCGAGGCAGATTTCCAGTCTGCAAATGTCAGCTTCAGCCAGAAGTTCATTGACAGTGTCGAGGAATTTCAGTATTCTGCACCGGACGTAAGTTTTCTTTCACAATTCAATCGTAATTAATGTGAATCAATAAATTTTATATTGAAATTATTAGTGCTACGTGAAAATTTTCGAGGGAGACAGTGCTTGCATCGCTTTCCACGGAACATTTCGTCACCTTGGCGTCATGTTTCTTCTCGATATCAAAGGACGAATTCTATTCTTGGAGTCAAAAGAGGCTCGATTCAGCCGGACTTTGACTTATGCGATCAGCAAGAATAACTTTGATATCAAAGGTACTCAGCAGCACACTACATCTCATGAGTATTGGAATGATCCTTTTTTGACTCTTGATTTTAGAACCTTTGGACAACGTAATCCGAAGTGTCCTTGCAAGTGGAGTAATGGAATCATGGGCCCAGAACTTGTTCACATTGTTGAAGAAAGCTGGCATTGATCATGCAAACAAATCCAAGGAAAGACTCAAGATTTACGCAAGCTTTGACAATGATGGTAGTGACAGCATTCTTCCATTGTTAGTAAGCATAGGAATTTGGGGTCACATACTAGCTACATGTGCTTTTATTTTTGAAAATGTTACTAAACTATGCCACCGGCTCAGGAGATACATTCAAAACTTGACAAGTAATAAATTCATTCAATAAAATTCAACGGTCCAAAATTTTCACAAAAATTCACCAGGACAACTGGCAACGTCAATACAATTCGTGACTACAGTCGTCAAAGTTCACTAAAATGTATTCGACATAGTTCATTGTAGTAAAAATAATCAAACTAAACAACAGAACGGTCAAACAGCCAGAAAAGGTCACAACTTAACTGACAAACAACAACAAAAATGCACAACTAAGAAGCAAAACGACAAGAAAATCTAATTGCTAAGTCATTATAATCTTAAATTAACATAGAAAACTAAAATTAGTTCACAAAAACTCTTCCACATGGGATTAAATTAAGACCACTCGTCCTCTTGTTCACCACCAGCCATCACATCTGACTGCACTGGAGTGGCCATCTGACTTTTACCTCCATCAATGCCATCACTCGACTGCTTCACATCTACAGTCCCCACTGGCATCGCTTCATCATGAATTACGTTAAAATCCATATCACTAATTTCTTCTTCAACCTGGTTGGTAGCAACCACAAATTCCTGAATTTCACCAACTTCCATCGCCTCCTTTTCATTCACAATCGGAACTTGAGCAGGATCCAAGGTCGATGCTCCTGGCGCTTCGGAGTTCTCCTTATTTTCTTCTATGCCTTGCACTTCTGAAGGCAATTTTAGAGATTCAGAAGAAGCTGGATCAATCGGCTCTGTCTGTTTAACAAGGCTGCCACCGCCTTCAATGGTTCCAGATTGATCGGCCTCGCCAGAAAGTTCAGTTTTGTCCGGACTGACTACAGAAGGTACGACTTGGACTGGGTCATCACCCCATGGATCAGATTGGCTTTGAACTGGAACTGGAACTGCAGGCCCGGGAGCTGGGTCGTCACCCCAACCGTCATCAGCTTGAAGACTTGAAGATTGAGTGTTTGATGCCGAAGCACCCCAATCATCGCCACCTTTGGCTTGACCTTCATTATTGTTACCTGAACCGCCCCAATCGGCATCATCAGTACAAGCTTTCGACTGAGAAGCTGAATTGTTGCTACTGGAAGTGCCCCAATTCTCATCATCAGCACCAGTTTTCGGCTGAGCGGTTTCATTGTTGGCGCTCGGAGTATCCCAGTCATCATCATCATTGCTGGTTTTAGCAACAGAAGAATTATTACCGCCGGTAGACCAGTCTTCAAAATTTGCTGAAGTGTT